>JANHGN010016350.1:0-10151 GCA_024605025.1 Megaceryle maxima
GAGAGAAGAGAGAAGAGAGAAGAGAGAAGAGAGAAGAGAGAAGAGAGAAGAGAGAAGAGAGAAGAGAGAAGAGAGAAAAGAGAGAGGAAATGGCCTTTGCACCTCTGGGGTGTTTGGCTTCATCTCATGGGGAGGGCTGGGGTGGCCCTTCCTGGCTTCTCCATCCCTGTACCAGAGCTAGGAAGGATATTTGCACCCCAAGGATCTCTTCCCAAAAGGTCCAGGCACCCCTTGGCTCTGGGGTAAGGGGGCTGTGGGAACCAGCCCTGCTTCTGCTCTCCTCTACTGCTCTGAACACCACCTGCCAGAATGGAGGAGAGATGGTGCAGAGCTTTGTAAAAACAAATAAATTAAAGGAAAAGGCCTCGAACGTTGTTTCCTCAGCAACCATGATGTCACGCGGGATGTCTGGCCTTCCCCCCCCCCCCCCCCCCGCCTTCTTATTATTAAAAGGGAAAAGAAAGGGAAGAAGAAAGCAAAGGGGAGCTGGGGACAGTGTCCTGGCAACGCTGGGGACAGTAATGTTCTCCTGCCAGGGGGACATGGCTCCAGCATGGGGAGCCTGGCCAGCTCTCGTGCTTGTGGCTGGAGGGACAGGATGGGGAGGCCATCCCTGGTGTCCCCTGGTGTCCCCTGGCATGGAGGTGTTGACCACCTCTCCAGGGATGCCCAGCTGCTTCCCGGCCATGGCAACCTTGCTAAGCTCCGATTTACCCAGTGTAGGTCCTCAATTTGCAGAGCTGCAGGAGCTTAGCCTCTCCATTTCCCTCTCCTCATTTCAGGCATTTCTTGGTGATGATGACCACACATCTTCCTGCCGTGCTGGGATCTGGCAGCAGGCAGGGCAGGGGCTGGGGACAGAGTCTCTGCATAGGCTGTCACTGCCACTGGCCAGGGACCGTGCCCAGGCCCTCTGTGGCCACACTCCTCCCACACTCAAACCCTTGTCATTTGAGAGATTTCATCCATCCTGGCTCATTTCTAATGGACTGAGTGACTCAGGTGGTGGGGCTGAGCAGGCAGGAGATGGCAGAGGAGCCCCCACAGGCATAAGTGGCTTGGAGACAGAAGAGAGGGGACTTATACTGCCTTTCCCAGTGCACCAGAATGAGGGGTCACCCTGTGCCCAGTGGCAAGGTCCTATCAGCCCCCTGGAGCCCCTCCTCCAGGCACAGCTCAGCTGTGAAACACACTACAGATGGTGCTGGAGCTGAGAGCAAATGAGGTCAGAAAGCAATTAGCTCAGCAATTAGCTGGCCCCGCCAGCACACGCTCAGCTCAGCCACCCTGATCTGAGCTGTGGCAGAAAAATTCTTTAAACCCCTCGTTACCAGGAATGGCCAGGGAAGGATCACTCTCCATCTGCCTGTTTCTTATTCCCTTTCGCTAAGCCTCCAGTGTTAGCCCCTGCCAGAAGAGGACACTGGGCAAAGCACCACTTAGCTCTGACCTGTTGCCACGGATGCACATTTAATTTGTCTCTCAAGGCAGTGTTGCGTACCCAGCGGTCGACTCGCCAAGCCCAACGTTATTTTTTTATCACCATGTCTTGATCTGACAGGAAATCGATCTGTTCCTCCAAACACCAAGAGCAACCAGATACCTCAGACTAAGAGAAACAGAAATAAAGAAACAGGTTTCCAAGGGAGCATGGTGGGGTTTCCCCCAGCAGCAATCTCTGCTGGGACATGCAGCCCCTGAGGGTAGGAGGTAGATGCAGGTGGTACCCAGAAACCAAAAGCATCATGGGCATAACCTCATCAGAGCCGGGTACGCTGCTGTGACACAAGGGTGTAACCACCAGATGGGTCAGGAACCTGCCTGCAGCAGTGGGCAGAGCTGGCTCCTGCCTTCTGCTCACCAAGCAACAGCAGCTACTAGGGTGGAAATGCTTCAGCCTGAGCCATAGCTGAGCAAGACCTGGAGTCCTGGCATTTGGGGCCAGGCAGATGACAAGCCATTCCCAGTGCCAGGGTCACTTCTGCAGGACAGCTGGAGCAAAGCTCAGCTAAGGTGAGGCTACAGGCTGGGGGGGTGGGGGTTGTTCCTGGGCAGACTGCTC
The DNA here is from genome assembly GCA_024605025.1 of Megaceryle maxima. Lineage (NCBI taxonomy): Eukaryota > Metazoa > Chordata > Aves > Coraciiformes > Cerylidae > Megaceryle > Megaceryle maxima. Next base: position 2,063 of record JANHGN010016350.1, read on the forward strand.
CAAAAGGGCTTTCTAAAAGGGTTTTGGGCCCCACCCCCTGAGCACGTTTCTCTCCCTGCTTCTTGCTGCAGGTTCATGAATCACCGTGTCCCATCCAACCGCAGGTACCAGCCGACTGAGTACGAGCACGCAGCGAACTGTGCCACCCATGCAGTGAGTCCCTGTCCCCATCCCAGGGTGAGGGAGGATGGTGCTCAGCTCTCTGGAGACTCCCTGAGGAACCTCAAGGAACACTTAAAAATGTCTGTGTTCAGCCCTGGAGCAGCTGCTGAGGGTCTCAGGGCTGTGATGAGGCAGATGTGCCCCAGATGCTCCTGGGGAGTGGAGATGCTCTCCCTCCTTCTGCCCTGAGAAGCTGGTGTGTGTCTCCCTTGCTCTCACCCACCATGGCCCCGTGGCTGTCAGAGAGCTGACTGCAGGCTTAGTGAAGCAGGAAGATTTTGCAAAGCTCCCTGAAAATGGGGTGTTTTTCACAGCAGGAACGGTGACAGGCACCCCATGGGGCTGCCTACGCAGCAGAGGGAGCAAGAGCTCCCCACATTAGGGTTTCTCTCAGGAGCTGGCAGCTCCCACTCTGAGCCCTGGGATATGACTCAGAGGTAGCCATCCTCCCTGTGCCTTCCTCCTCCTCCCTACCTCCACCTGGAGAAGCTATTTTGGAGCTGCACCATGCAGGGAGAGACCCTGACTGGCCTTTGCAGGTGGCCAGCCTGCCCCTTATGGGTGGTAGCTTTGACTAGAAGCAAAAGAAACACCTGACAGGAAAAGCAGAGACTGTTGTAGCTCAAAGGAAACACAGAGAGTCAACAACAGGTTTGCTTCTCCCTTTCAGCTCTGGATCCTGCCCAGCATCCTTGGCAGCTCCATCCTCTACATCCTTTCTGATGATCGGTGGGAAACTATCTCAGCCTGGATCTATGGCTTTGGTTTGTCCAGCCTCTTCATCGTCTCCACCATCTTCCACACCATTTCCTGGAAGAAGAGGCATCTCAGGTACCAGCCCTGATTGCCTGGGGCTTGGGAAGGGGAATAGGGTCCTGAGCCCCCTGGTGCTGCAGGCTGTGACCTGTCTGTGTGTCTGTCCTCAGGACTGTGGAGCACTGCTTGCACATGTTTGACAGGATGGTCATCTACTTCTTCATCGCCGCATCGTATGCTCCCTGGTGAGTTGCTGGTGGGTGAGGGCCATCACTTGGCCCCACTGGAAGGGAGGAAATCAACCCAGCTCCTATGAATAGGGTTTCCCTCTCTGGGTTTGGCTCTGCTCGAGGCTGTACCCACCCTTTTCCACAAAACCTTTCTATCCTATAGATTGCAACCCCTTTAAGGTGGAGTTAGAAGTTGGGAAGACCCTTTGGTGGGACAGCCATGGGGGTGAGGGCAGCATTTCCCTGGCACCTGTCTGCCTGCAGCCTAGACTGAGGTACTGCCCTAGACCTACCTCACTACAGACCTGGGTCTTGCAGGCTGAACCTGAGAGAGTTGGGTCCCTGGGCTTCTCACATGCGCTGGATCATCTGGATCATGGCATCTATTGGGACTGTCTATGTTTTCTTCTTCCATGAACGGTGAGTGCCTGTACCTGGCCCCATGATGATGGGTATCAGTCTCACTCAGCTCTGCCATGCCCTGATGGTAGTCGAGCTGCAGGGAAAAGCAAGAAGGATGGAGATAGACAGATAAATAGGTACAGGGTTCCTGGGCAGGCTCCTGATCAACTGACAGTGAGAGCTTCCTTGGTCCACGTCCTTCCCCATCCGCACCCTAGTTTAGGAGCTTTGGTGGCAGGGATGCGGGAGGAGAAATGGAGCAGGGACGTTGGCGTAGGGATGTGCTGCCATGAGTTGCTTCTTCCACATGGTGGCACCAAATAGAAAGCAAAAGGTCCCATGTGTCTCCCAGAAGCCCCAAGAGCCTGGCCCTGAGTTGGAAGCTCCCAAACCAGCGTGGGGGTCCATCACCCCCTGAACAGGGTGCCAGCCCTGCCGTGGTGGTGTGGCTCACTCATGAGGACACGGAACCTGCCATGATGGTACCTCCACCCCTTTTCCTGTAGCATGGCAGTGAACTTTACAAGTGTAAAACTCAATGCTCCATCTGCACCCATCTCCAAGCAGCTTCTCTGTCGGTTGCAGGTACAAGCTGGTGGAGCTGGTGTGCTATGTTATCATGGGCTTCTTCCCTGCCTTGGTCATTCTCTCCATGGTAAGCCACTACATGGGCTCAGCAGGAGGAACAAATCCCAGTAGGGCTGGTTTGTCTCTGGTGGTTGGCACAGCCCAGGCTGTGTGGTGGATATCCCCAAATATGATGTGGCCTAGCTTGGTTCTGAAAGTGCCTTGGGTGCCCAGCAGATACCACCCGCATCTCCAGTGGACCCCTCTCCAAGCTCCATTGCACCAAAATCCTCCCAGTAAAGTCAAGCTGCTGGGTCCCTACTGCCTTGCTGGAGGGGAGGGAGTAGCAGAAGGCAGAGTGAGGGTCCTACCTGCACCCTGCAGCTGGGACCACACTTCTGGTCTTGATGGAGCTGTGGGGAAAGGGCAGGCACACCAAGGCTGTCACTGAGCCCTGCCTCCCTGCTTGCTACCAGCCCAACAGGGATGGCCTCCTGGAGCTGGTGGCCGGTGGACTCTTCTACTGCCTGGGCATGGTCTTCTTCAAAAGTGACGGCCGCATCCCCTTCGCCCATGCCATCTGGCACCTCTTCGTGGCCATCGGAGCTGGTATCCACTACTATGCCATTTGGAGGTACCTCTACCAGCCCGGTGCGCTGGAGGCTAAAACGTCCCGGTAGATGCCTTAAAGACATCGTGTGTGCCAAGTGGCACATGGGGGCACGGAGGGGAGCGGGGAGATGGCCCTGGGGAGTGGCTCCAAAGCACCCACTTGCCCTGTGGGCAGCAGCTGCTGTACCCTTCCCGCACAGAGAGGAGAGCCTGGAGGTTGATTTTAAACAGATATTTTCATTTTTAATCTCGGGAACTGTTTATTTTTTAGGCAAAGGTTTTGTAATGTGGTGGCTGACTGACGGGCTGCGGGTGGTAGGGGATCAACCCCTTGCAGGAGGTTTTGGGAGGCCTTGATCACCTGCCTGACCCTGAACATCTCATGGAAGCGGGGGCCCTGGCCCCACATGCCTCTGGCTAATGACACCCTGGGTTTGGCTACCAGAACCCTTGGTGCTGGGGGACTGGAGGTGTCAAAGCGGAGGGAGAGACCCAGCCCCTTCCCCTTAGGATGCCTGGACACGTGGCTGCCCCAGCTGGGAGAGGGACATGTTGGCACCCCCACACCACCCAGGCTCGGCTCCTAAATGGTCCTAAGTCATGTCAGTATTAATTGCCCCCTCTCAAGTTCTTGATGAGAAGGTCCAGAATCAACAAAGCCTTACATGGGATTAAAACTTGAATCTCTTCCAGGGCTCCCTGGAGTCTGGAAACCCCTTTCTTGAAGCCAGTATTAAGTGCACAACTCACTACATACCCCCTAGATGGGCCCTTGGAGCCCCCCTGGATATTTTCTCCCTCGGGTGCTGTTTTCCTCACTGGTCCCAGTGCCAGCAGCAGCCCTGAAGCTCAGCCCCACACCCAGGCTCTGCCATGCGTGTGCCTTCAGTGAGGAGTGGAGGGACATCCAGCTCCTGGCATCCACCTGGCTGGGGTCAGCCCAACCTCATCAGGGGATTTTCTATCTCCTTAAGGAAGGGAGATGAACCACCTTGGGTTGGGATCACGGGGCTGCCTGCCTTCTCTGCTCTCATTTTGATGATGAGCAACAGGCTCATAATCAGATTTAATTCTGCTTTTGGGAGGAATTCCAACATTCTTGAGAATGCTTCAGGGAAGAGGTGCATCCACATGATGCTCAGAGGTGAGCTGTGATGGGGAGGTCTTAGTGTTGATTGTTTTTTAAGCCCCTAACCATAGCTACACAGTGCTCTCCAAGGCAGGCTATGGAGCACCTGTCCAGCCATCAAAAGCAGCCCAGTTGCTGATGGAATGGGAAAACCGCACCCAGTTCTGCTCCTCAAACACACCGGCAGAGCTGCTGGAGCCAGGAGGGTCTGGTGCTGAGCTCTGGTGTGTGCCAGGATCTGTGCTGGGAGCCAGCAGGCAGAGCAGCACTGCACTCAGCCCTGCCTGTGCCTCCCCTGGGAATCCCCAAAGGCATCGATTTTCCATCATCTCTCTTTGGCCTCTTGATTAACGGCAACCGCAGTGGTCTTGGCACAATGTGGCTAGAGAAGGAGCTTTATGGCCACTGTCCCACACATCCTGTTTCTCTGGCAGCATGCCAAGGAGCAAAGCTCCTGGCTCTGCTTCACCTCCTGCAGAGCTTAGGGTCCCTCCAGCCTGCAGTGCCACAGGACTAGCTCTCCAGGGCTGTGACATTTGGCAGCAAGTTACCAAAGCAAAGCATCGAGATACTTGTCCCATCCTGATGTGCTGGCTCTGGTCACCAGTCTGTTAAAAAATCTAGTGGGTTTTCATTTCCATAGTCAGAAGGATCCTATAAAAGGCTCTAGGTGCTGGCCTGGCACCCCAGCCCAGAATGGGGCTGCTGAGGGGTCTCTGCCCAGGGCACACCAAAGCAGCTGTTGGGTTAGGATGCCTCTCGGGGTGATGTGTGGTCTTAGGGACAGGGGTTGAATGACCCGCTGTGAGCCCAGTCTCTGCTGCTGCTTCTCCCAGGCCCTCAGGTCCAAGCCCTTGCTCCATCATCTACTGCAGATGGAGGGGTGGAGAAGGACCATCTGTGAGTAACCAGAAGTTGATGGAGTGTGACTGGGGTTGGAATAGCAGGATATAGGGACCCAGAGCAGGAGATGCCATTTTTTTCCTGTCTGGCAAGTCATTACCCTTCTCCGTGCCTCAGTTTCCCCATCTACAAAATGGGGATGAAGACACCGACCTACCTCCCAGGGCTCATGTGAGGACCTCATGAAGCACCTGGAGGATGACGAGTGCTTTACAAACACACGCTTCAATTTTCACCAAGTCTGGGGGACTGGATTCCCAGAGCCACCATGGGGCACGGTGACAACTGTGGCTCAGCGTGCCCAGGTTTCCTGCCCTTCCATCACTAAATGCCACAGGGGAACCACTCTGGGTACAGACCGTGCACACACCAGTCCCAGCTGCTGGGCAGATGTTCCCTGGCAGGGGCTGAGGACTCCCAGGGACCACCGTCATGTTTTGCACACAGGCTTCATCCCACAGGATTTATCTCAGAAGCTGTTTTGCCACTGGGGGCTTTTGTCCTAAATCCATCCCAGGGGCTCCTAAGGCACAGGGAGGTGCCAGAAGGACCTTACCAAGGCCACTTTGTCTCAGCCTCCTGCTGAAAACCCAGGTCAGGGCAGATGCCCGAGCAGAAATGGGTGTCCTGGCTCCATCAGGGACATTGCCATCCTACCTTGAGCCTGGGTTTGACAAGTGGGCTTCTCTGTAATTGAGAAGACCCCCCCCTTCTCTTGCTTCCTAAATCCTTCCCTTGAAAAGCAGGGTGGAGGGCACACAGCAGATTATTCAATTGTCCTCCTATTTTATACTAATTTTAAAAGACTTGTAACATGCAAGATATTTGCGGAGGAGAGTTTGAGGGAGCTTTTTAGCATCTCATGTTTTTCACCATCCATTCCTGTTCAATCAGGATTTTATATTTAACAAAGTATTCAGTCAAATAAAAACAAATGTAAGGAAGATGATGCTAGTGAATTTTGTTTCCTGTGGAGTAGGACTGAAATAAAAACTCAAGATACCTCAACTACTGCCTGCTTATTAAATTAAAATTAGTTTCCCTGAAGCACTTGGAAATAAACCCATTTTCTGTCTGCTTTGCCCCTCACGGCATCGCTCCGTGGTGAGGAGAGGAGCCACTCAACCAGCTGCAGCGAGGCCCCTCTCACGGTGATGGAGAGATGAGCACCAACTCACCTTGGCATGGATGGCACCACCATCTGCCACCTTGGCTTGTTGAGGGGGAGTTTGGTGCCACTTCACCCTTCACACCAGCTGCTTGGAGAAATTCAAGAGGTTGGGGATGGGTTAAGCTCCAAGAGGCAGAGTTTCCTTAAAATAAAAAAGATAGACATTGGTGGGTTTGCTACGGGTGGCCTTATGCTCAGTGGCACCAGCTGCAGGGCTTGCCAGCGTCTCCCCAGAGTGGTATCAGCGTGGAGCTGGGCATGCTCTGGCCCTGTCATCTCCCCTCCCGTGGTGGCTGAGTCTGCAGTTGATGTGCAAGCCCCAGAGCTGCCACCGCCGGGGAGGAAGGATGCCAGGTCTGGGGAGGAGAAAAGTCTGTGGCAGACTGGGCAGAGGGTAAGCACCGTGGACCCTGGAAGGGAAATCCAACCCATCATCACCACAGGCTCCCACCAGCTTCTCCTGCAGCCACTGGCTGCTCTTGGAGAGGGAGAATTTGCCTCCATCCAGGGAGTGCTGCCTGCCCTGGGCTCTGCACACCCACTGTCTGCCCTCTTGTTCACACCTCTCCATCATAATTACACCAGGGCTGGATCCCCCCTCCCCAGGCTGGGACACTTGGCAGCTTTTCCAGAGAGCTGGGGAGGGTTCTCTACTTCCAGGAGCAGCTGAACTCACCCCAAAACCTGACCCACAACTTGAGCCTCGCCCATGATTTCTTTGCTGCTGGCAGTCAGGCTGGACTGGCAGGCCTCCTGGCTTTGTTCTGCTTTTGAGCTGTCATTCCCAGAGGGTGTCTGGGTGGCAGACACACCTTCCCATCCGAAGTGTAACCTCTGATCAAGAAACATGCCTTTAACCAAAAGAAGAATTTTTAACCAAGAGAAGCAGAGTAGCAGCCATCACCTCTTCTTGAGCAACTCCCTGGTGCAATCACAGAATCAGAATCAATCATAGAATCATTCAGGTTGGAAAAGACCTTGAATATCATGGAGCTCAACCATTAACCCAGCACAGACAAGTCCACCAGTAAACCATGGCCCACTGCATGTCTTTTAAATGTCTCCAGGGATGGGGACTCCACCACTTCCCTGGGCAGCCTGTTCCAGGGCTTGACAACCCTTGCAGGGAATAGATTTTTCCCAATGTCCAATCTAAACCTTCCCAGTGCAACTTGAGGCCATCTTCTCTTGTCCTATTGCTTGTTACTTGGGGGAGGAGACTGATCCCCACATTGCTACAACCTCCTTTCAGGTATTTGTAGAGCATGAGAAGGTCTCTCTTGAGCCTTCTTTTCTCCAGACTAAACAACCCAAGTTCCCTCAGCTGCTCCTCATAACACTTGTTCTTCTCTAGACCCTAGTCATGACCCATCCATTCCCAATTTCAACTGCTGCCCTATGCAGAACCACAGCACTGTCCAGAGTGACCTTAAAGTTTCACAGAATTGTAGAATCATAGACTGGTTTTGGTGGGAAGGGACCTTTAAAGGTCATCTGGTCCAACCCCCCTGCAGGGAGCAGGGACATCTGCAACCAAAGCAGGGTGCTCAGAGCCCTGTCCAACCTGACCTGGAATGGTTCCAGAGATGGGGCAGCAACCACCTCTCTGGATGATGTGGGCCAGGGTCTCACCACCCGCAGCGTAAAGAATTTCTTCTTTCCACCCAGTCTAAGTCTCTTTCTTGTAGTTTAAAACCATCTGCCCTTGTCCTGCCCCAACAGGCCCTGCTCAAAACTCTGTCCCCATCTTTCACACGAACCCCAAAGATGAGAAAACCTGTTCAGCAAAAGCCAGTAGCTACCGGTGCAACCCTGCCTGTCTCACTCCCTTGCGTTTTAACCGGGCACGGTGCCCGAGAACCGACCGGGAGATCCGGGCACGGTCACTCGCGGCCGTTGTCCAGGCACTACCGGGGAGCAGCGGCCCTTCCACCCGCGCCCGCTCCGCCCGCGGGCCCGTCCCGGGGTGCTCGGCGCTGCGCTGCGGGCGGTGGCGGCGGGCGGCCGCTGGGGGGCGCCACAATGCCGCTCCCCTCGGCTCCGCCGCGCTCCGCCCCGGCGGCGGCGGGACGCGCCGCGCAGCGCCGGTGGCTCCGGGCGCTGCAGCCGCCGGGGACCGCGCCGAGGCTGCCCCGCAAAGCCCCGCACGGGGAGTAC
>JANHGN010016351.1:0-14167 GCA_024605025.1 Megaceryle maxima
CCCCTCCCTCTTCCCTCACCTCTGCTGTGCGCGCGCGCCCGCTCGCCAACCCGACGCGAAAGAGCCCGGAGGGGGGGGGGGGGGGAGGGGGCGGGGAGGGGGGGGGAGGGGGTTGGGCCGGGCCGGGCCGGTGCGGTGCGCGGCTCCCGGCCCAGGAGGTAGGGAGGGACCGGCGGCCCGGCGTGCTGCAACCATGGCGACGCCTGTAGTCCCGCCCCGCCCCACCCCGCCCCCCTCGGGGCCGGGCGGCGCGGGATTGGTCGGGGGGCGGGCGTTCGCCCTCTGCCCCCTGACCCTGCGCGGCGGCGGCGGCGGCGGCAGGAGCGGAGGTGGCGGCTGTTGCTGGCCGTTTCCTGGTGGCCTGGCGGCGGCGCGGGAGGGAGGATGCGGCGCAGGTCTCGGCTGCTGCTCTGTTTCGCCTTCCTCTGGGTGCTGGGCATTGCCTACTACATGTATTCGGGCGGCAGCGCCGCGCTGGCCGGTGGCGGCGGGAGGAAGGTGAGAGCTTAGCTCGAAGCCCTGCGCGGGTCGGGCGGGGAAGGTGCGCCGGTCCCTATCCCGGCGGCGGCGAGGCTCGGGCCAGACCGGACCGGGAACGGCGGCGGCGCTGCCTGGTCTCCGTGGCGTGGGCAGGGTCGGCGTTAGGGGATCTTCAGACCCTCGCGAGGCGGGGAGCGCTTGCTTTCAGGCATGGTGAAACTCCCCCGGGCTTCTCCTTCTCTTCTACCCGTCCGTCCTGCCTTCTGCCCGTCCTTCCCCATCCCGTTTCCCGGAGGCAGATGGCTTCTTTGTGGACTTGAGACCGGTTTCAGCCTCGTCACGCCGCTCCCTGTCCAACTGCTGTCGGCCACGTCCCGGGCCGAGGGAAGTTGATGCAGGAGGCGAGAGCGGGGCGGGCGGCTGGGGGGGGGGGGTTCTGGCCCGCCGCGGCTCCTCTCCCTTCTCGGCAGATAATATCTGCTCCTTCCTACCTTCCTCCGCTGGCACCGCAGTCGTTTGGACTCGTATTCCTACCTAGAGAATACGCGAAGATCCGAGCTGCAAATGCAATTTCCCCTTTCTTTTTTTTCTCTCTTGGATGAACAGCGCTTTCCTTTCTCCTTAGCGCTACCCCTGAAAGACACCGTTTTCTGATCGGTTTTGCAATAGTTCAGGAAATAGCTGGATTTGTCACGTTTCATGTCTGGTTGGAAGGTCTGTCTCTTATTTTAACGGCTTGGTTACTGATGTTCAGAAGCTGTCTTTTGACAGGAGAGGAGTAATTTTTCATTATTCTGTCTATCAGATTATTTAGTAATTTTTTCAATGGCTTGTAATAATTCATTGATCAGGAAAAGAGCTGGAAGTATGTCAGTTCACATTTGTGTCAATCAAAACTGCTTTTTGTGGCATGATGTGGGAAGTGGTGACTTTATCCACTGTTTAGAAATACTAATTATGAATAAATACCTTTTTTTTAATGGTCTTTTTTTCTTCCCAAAGACTAGCAAAGCAAAGAGCTTTTAGAAACTGTTGTTTAAGCTTTATATTTTTCAATAGGAAAGGTGGAAAAATATAATTGTCAATTAAAAAAAAACCCCAAAACAACAACAACAAAACCCCAGTCAAACCTGAAGTGGGAAGAGGGCAAGTGAGCAAAGTGCACCACAGTTAAGCAGTGTTATTTGCTAATAAGCGCTAGTCTGCTGTTAAATGAAAAGTAGTGTTTCTTAAGTCTAGTTGTGTATAAGGAGAGGATTCTTTTTATGTTGCTTTGATGCAGTTGGGTTCTTCAATGCATATTTTCCTTGTCAAAATCTGCTGATGATTGGTTCCTGTGGTAGGTTGTGGAAGTAAATACTTGCATGATGACTCTAAAGATTACATATGTGAGCAAGGGTCTAGAGAATGAGTTGCTGCTCGTTGATAACTGTCTCTCTGTTCTGATGTGTCCTATTTTACTTTCTCCCTGTAGTTTATGAATGTGTTCAACAGCAACTTTTGATGTAATGTATTGAAGTGTGAAGTGTGTATTCCTAAATACAAGCTCTTGGTCCTTCAAAGTCGATATGGTAGCGGAAATAGATCAAGCATGTGATAAAAACTAAGGCATTAGCCTAAAGCCTTTCTTGAAGAACCACCGGAGTATATATGGAAAGTAAAAGCAATCTTATGCTGCTACTGCTGTATAATGGGATAAAGAAAAGCTATCAAGGCAAATATATCTGCAGATAAGGAAATATATTTTTAACTCTAATACTGTGTTTCATTTGGAGTTTCTAGACAGATTTGCAACTCTGTTCAATTCATTTTTCCTGCTGGGGAAGGGGGATAGTGATTTGCCCAAGGTCACCTAGAAGACGAGGTGAGAATAAAATAGAAAACAGTTTTTCTAAGTGTGGTACTTAATCTTCTAGAACCTGCTGCTGTTTATTGTTGATATTAGTAGGAGTTTTTATTATGATTTTAAGAGATCTATGATCCTGATACTTGCTTCAGTAGTATGTTCATAATCACTGCACAAAATTTTGTAAACTGTACTGGCCTGGGTAATTTAGAGAATTAGTAAAGATAATTTAATTATTATATTAGATAACCTAGTAATTACTAAAGATAATTTAAAGAAAATGAGACATTTCATAGGCCTGAGCTGAAGCTCAGTGCTAGGTTTAAAAATGTGAAAGTTTAAAGTAAGGCCATGGTAAGGAAGAAAGTAGGTACTGTGACCACAAGAAACAAGTGGGGAAATTAACAATTACATGTGGATTGGTGATTTAGGATTCTATTTTTTGTCAGTGAAGCATAAAATTTAATCTTGGGCCTCAGCATAGGCTAGCAAATGTAAGTAGAGGAAGATGTGTGTAATGTAATAGCTTTTGAATCTCAATAAAAGGCTTATTAACTTAGTGTCAGACCCTGGTATAAAGCAAAAACACAAACTGTCTTAAACTTATGAACAGAAACAGTAAATTTCTTGGTGTGTATCACTTCATGTAGTACTTATTACTTGCCCACTATTTCAATATAATGGAAACAGTTTCTTGCAGAATAACATCACCTTTAATAAATTAAAGTCTCTGCTGTGTTCAGTCTGTAAAATTACAAAAGCCAGGAGGGGATAGTTCTTCATCGGTGTAAGTAATTTGCATGTTAATTACAGATCTGGTTATACAAACAGAATGAGGTGTTTTTCCATATGAATGATTTTTCTTCCATACATAGACCTAGTATGTTATCCAGATATACTGGATTTGTTTGGTATGGCAGCCAGTCCCATGATGTGATAAACACCACTAATTCCTTTTCTCTTCAGTAGAGTTGAAGATGTTTGCTCTTTACCAGGATTGCACCCAAGTAGGAGAAAGAGAAGGGGTTGCTTGTTTGTGTTGTTTTTGTGTGTTGTTTTTTTTTTTCTTTGCTTTTCTTGTTAGTGTCAGAGTTAATGTAAGCTTCTACTTAATTTGATTCTGCATTTTTTTACAACCTTTCAAATGAGGCCTATGAAGCTATTTGGTTGTTGCAGTGTGTGGTAAAGCTTTGCCTAAGTTTTTGGCCCCTGGCAACAGTGCTGGAATCCACAGCGTTGTGTGCAGTACTCCAGCCTGGTAGGAGCTGAGCAGGCATGAAAGGGTCTAAAGTACACAAAGTAGAAGCTGTCCCCTTTTTGTCGTCTTATTATTTACACATTTACCAAGGTGCAATGCTTCTCGTTCTGGACCTAGGCACAAAAACTGTAGTAGAAAGAAATGATGTCTTCCACAACTGGAATTTAGGGTGTGACTTCTTTCATTCAGATGTACTTGAAGGGGGAAGACATCTCTTTTTTTCTTTTTCTTTTCCTTCCCTCCAGTGAATCTGTAATTAAAATGATTATAAGAATGAGAGTGCCATGGGCATCCTTTTCCAATCTACAACCCAGTGATCTGTCTGGAAAGAGTGAGTCTGATTCACTTGTTTAAAGGTTAGAGAAACAGTTCCCAGAACAGAGGCTGTGACACAGAAGGAAGCAAATGGCAAGCCCAACAGTTGAGACTGGGAAAAATGTGGACTACTTTTGTGTTCACTGAATGTGTTTTATATTAAAAAGCCTTTGGAGTGGAGACTGGAACTTCACTTCTTTTTGTGGACAAATTTCCTAACCTGTAGCAAAAATGGTTCATGTCTCAGACTTGCACAAAATGGAGCAGTTTCTGCAAGATGGTTAGAAAGCTACTTAGATGCTCTCAGGCCAAAATCATCCTGATGTGATCCCCTCCTAAGACTGGAGTGAATTTGGGTATTTTTCACACAGGTTCTGAGTTCTTTAACCACTAAGCTCTTGCACAACAGAGTGACTGGATTGAAAAATAAACAAAAAACCCAGCCAAAAACCCCATCTGTTTTCTAAAGATCTTACTCTTCTAGACATTAAGAAAGTAGCCCCGTGTAATTGAGCGCTTCAAGCAGGACAGAGGAATGTCTGCATGAAAGCACCAAAAGCTTCACTGCTGCCAAGAGTGAAATCCTCTTGGGTGTACCTTGAAGGGGAGACCTGGAGGCAGGTAGGTGATTTACAGTTGAAAGTGAAGGCATCAAGAGAGGCTTTCTAGGTTTAAGCCTAAGGTTTGGAGCCTTCTGGATTTAGGTGCTAGAGTGCTGACAAGCTCTTGCTTTTGTTGCCACCCGAAGAATGTTAAGTTGCTTTTAAGTTGAGCCTCTGTCCCCTCCCACCCCATCTTTTGCTATCTAGAGAAGGATGCTGAAATCAGTCTTTCAGTAATGAGAAGGTGGGCAACTGTTGCCAGTTACTAATTTTTCAAATTAGAAACATCTTTTTCATCAATTCTCTCTAAAAAAAAAAAACAAAAAAAAAACCACAACAAAAAACAAAACAAAAAAAAAAACCCCACACACAAAAAAGGCAAAACACCCCATCCAAATAAAACCAAACCAAACCCCCAAAAGTCTTTGAACTAGAAGCTTCTTCCTCTCTTGGCTCACCAGATTTCCTGGGTGTAATGGACCAAGTTGAAGAAATCTAATTTATGGTTAGATGAGCCACAAGGAGGCAGACTTCTCCTGCCGATCTGGCTATTGCCCTGTTACAGTGCTATTTTTCCTTTTCGTACCCTGTTTTTTTTTTTTTTAATTTTTATTTTGGAGCAAGCTGCTGTGAGGTGGGCATATCATGAAGAGAGGTAATAAATCCAAAGGCAAAAAGTGTTGTGTTGCCTTGAGTATGTGACTGATTAAAAGTGATTTGATCACTTTGAGGGAAGCAGGGGGAAAAGCAGCAGTCTTTGTATGTTCTTGTTCTACAAGGATAAAACTTTAACTCCTTTTATCATATGCAAAGCTTTCTTTTCCTGTTTCTTTCCTTCTCTTTTTGGAACTCCTGGACTATTTTAGTTAATGTTAAATGAGGCTCTTATTGACATTACATATAATGACGTACATTGGAGAGTAAAAGTGCTGCCTCTGCTACAGATTTAGTGTATGTAAGTTTCGTTTTGAATGTTTAACTAGGAGGAAAGAGGAGATGTGTGTTACCTTTAGGTCTACTAACCTGTTTTTGTCAGAGAATAAAACTGTGGAGTATTACTTCTTTTGACTGTTTCTCTCAAGGTGTGTGAAGCCAATAGAGCTGCTTTTTGGAAGGAAGTTAAAAGTGACCTCTGCAATTCTGGTACTTTCTTTCATCTGAGGAAGGCATTGCCCATTTTAATTGCTAAATACTAAGTTTAGTTTGCTGCATTTACATTTTAAAATGTAACTTCGGGCCTTATATGATGTGACACTGGATGTGATTTCTTATGTGTTTCTTGGAGTTTATACAAGTGAAGATATCAAAGGTTAAAGTAAAATTATCTTGTGCACTTTCTATGGCATGTTCCTGGAAGGTTCAAGGAGATAGAAAAGGATATTCCTCTGTATAACAAGTAACAATTTCTGCTAATTGTTGTTTTTCTTCTATACAATTCTGTGATGACTGGGAAAGAAATTAAATGCCCAGGCTCTCCAAGGAGCTGTCCTCCTCTCTCTAGAATGCAAAATGAATCTCTGAAGTTTGTCATACATGTATATTTTCTTAACCTAACATATGTTACTTGACAAAATGGCTGTTTTGGCAATTCAGTCGCTTATATTTGTGGATTACTTCATAAAATATAACTTTGAGTACAGTGAAAAGACAGTCAGACTCAAATCTTGTGCAATCTATTTAGGTGTGTGTGGTCATATTGCACTCTTTCTCCCCTGCTATTTGAAATGCTTCACTGTTTGTTTGGTGTTTTTTTTTTCCTCCTGTTGATATAGAGGCACAGTAAGAAATTAATTCTTAGCTAGAAGACTGTTGTATAGTTCCCTGCAACCTGCCAGATAAGAAACTGATGACTCTGCTCTTGTACAGATGCTATTGCTCTTGGATTACTGAGAGCTGTTCCGTTTCATAAATGGAGAAGTAGAGCAAGGCTGTAGCAATGGCAGAAGGGGTTGGGGAAATAAGAATGACTTCAGTAGTTTCATCTGAAAAAGGATAGTTAACCAGCTTTACCACTAGTTCTTCCTTCATCTTACTGTGTTGCTACTGTGGTTTGCTGTTTACTGTGTACAAAGCCTATAAGTTATAGTGATGTCCTTTGACAGATGCAGTTTAAAAATATAGTGCACTGATTAAGTGTGCCATATACCCTACCTGTTCTGTCTTGTTAGTCTTGTGTTTTGAGGTGTTGGAAATAAATGTTAGTTTTCTAATTTAGAAAAGGCATAATATTACTTCATAGAAGTAAAAGAATATTAAAAGTTCAACTCGGTTGTGGTTACCAAAATGAAATTGTCATCACTAGGTCTTTAGACCAAGCTAGAAAAATAAAGTATAAACCATTTAAACATGTTTTAGAAAACTGAAATCTTGGTCTTCAAAATTACATAATTCCACATTTTTTCCTTGGATTTTTTAAATGATTATTTATTACTTTTGATATTTTTTTTCCTCTTTTGTCTTGTCTGTTCTTTTGGTCCTTTCCAGTTTACAATGTTATGTGGTATCCAAGTGCTTTGGTATAACAGATACTGTTTTGTTAAGATGGTAGTAGATCAGATGAGAGATGTGGTATTGTCTCCTAGAAAACTGCTTATTATGATGCTCTACTGCTGAACAGAAGAGACTATTATATTGGTACTGGGTGTCACAAGTGAGTAACTCTTGCTGTGTGCTTAAACTGTTTAAAAAATAATTATTCCAGCAGACAGCCTAGAAAATGGTTTTATTTATTTTTTGGTAACTACATATAATTTATAAATAATTTAATATAAAGTACTTTCCAAACAGATTTAACTAACCATAACATTAGGACACGGTTGATCCTGTGAAACTTAGGTGATGAATGTAAGCTGCTCAAGTAAGTCAATGCAAATGATAAAGTTGTATTTTTATTTAAGTTAATTTGGTTCACTTAAATCTTTCTTAAATAACCTATGCTTGACAGAGTCCAAGTCATTGTATAGCCAGGTGTCGCAAACAGTTTTTCAGCCCCTTGGCCACTGATAACTTGTTCCTAAAGTGATTTTTTTTTTTTTTTTTTAATTAGGACTTAGCAGAGGACCTTGAATTGCTAATATATTGCCGATGACATCTGTTGGCAATGCATTTGAATTCTAATAATGAATCTGCAGGAAGCAGTGAGACATTTGCATTTTTTTTTTTCCAGGAATATGGGACTGAATGTCATTGCCCGAATATATCAGTGTAAGTGTGGTAACAGAATATCAGTGGCGGTGTTACAGAAGGAAACACTAAGCAGGTTGTTTTATTGCCATCATGTAATGCAAAGTGGTGGTACCTTAAGCTATATAAATTTTAAAACCTGCTGCTGCATTTTCATGCTGTTTTTTAAAAAAAGATAAATTAGTAGATGCTTGTCTTCTCATCTGCTTTTCCTTTTCATGTAAGATTTCAAAGGAACAAGTGATGGATTGAGGAAGAAAGACTGGGATATGTGTGTGTCTTAAAGAAAACATTTTCATGTGGACATTTATGTGTTTGGGACTTTAAAGGCATAGCATAAGATAGTCTAGATAACACTAGAAACTGAGCCATTTCATATTCCCTCTGAGTCTGAAAGGTTCTTTCATAGACAGCTTGGCATGGTAGACCTCTCCCACTAAGTGGAAGTGAAGATATTTAAATGTGTGGTGGATTTTATTTTTTATCCGTTATTTGGAGACTGAATTATTTTATGAAACCTGTTTGCTGATGCATACCGAGTAGATGCTTAGCTGCTGTTTTCCAAGTGTTCATCTGCCAAGTAGTCTTGCCATGGATGAAGCAGTCCTGGACTATTTTATTGTCTTCTGTGGAAGTCATTAATGATCAAACAAGTGGAAAACATCAATATCTGTTTTCTTTCTATAAACTGTGGCTGATACATCCCCTGTTGGAATATGGTGTATTTTAAATTTCCATTGTGGCTTTAAGGTAAGCTGTTTGCTGAAGTTTTGTGTTATGTTTTGTGTTTCTACCCTCTCCCCGCAGATGTATATCAACTTGCATGTTAAAGTTGTTTTTCTTCAGAGAAAAGAAAGTAACTTGTTCATACGATAACCTTCCAATGTAGCCTGTGCAAATTACTATCAATGCTTTTTTTCTTTTTCCCCATGTTGCTGTCTAAACTGTTTGCATTCCCCACTATCTGTTTTATACACTAGTTTTGTTAATTGCCCAGGGTGCTTTTATTGTCCTTTAAGCAAGTTAAAATATGCTAGTTCAAATAGCTCCACCACATGACAGAGCACAAGCACATCTGTGTGAAGGGACTATCTGGGCAGATGTTAATCTTGAGCTCTGCTTATGAAATTAAAATGGAGAAGGAATAGTAAAAGAACAAAAAGTCTGAATTTTGGAGCATTCCATATATCCCACAAACTGCTGTGTAGTGTACATCAAAGGCATTAATTTGGATTTTTTGTCTTTATAACTATAGTATCTTAAGGGAAAAAGAGCCTGTTAAAAAGGTTGCAGGTTTTGTTGTTAAATAGCTTTTCTGAAGTTGTAAAGTTGTCATAAAACCTGGGCTCATTTTAAGGAAAGCAAAGAATAACTAGAGGTTCTGCTGAGTTCAGGCATTAGCAAAGTGCAGTAGACTTTCTGTACTGAGTACAGAATCTGTACAAATCTGCTCGAAGCAAAAAGACTTTAGCCAAGGAAAGATTATACGAAGAATTGGCACTGAGCTAGTGCTATTGTGTACAAATCCTCAGAGCTATGACTTGATGAGGAGAAAATGTTTTCTCCTTGTATGAAGTTCGAAATGTTTAGCCACCCTGGAAATAATTTCAGCACAGATTAAATTAGTTTCAGTTACTAAAATAAATTTGCTCTAGCTGGCCTGTCATTTTAAGGATGATCAATAAATGTGAGTGTATATATGGATATGTGCTTTAGTGAGATGGTATGCTAAGGTTTATAGAGAGCTTGGCTTTTCTTTTTCTTGCTTCTCAATGAAATAGTTAAGTCTGTTCACTCAAGTATTCTTAGAACTTGGTAAGGAAAAGAAAAATTTCCTTGTGGAGAATTTTGATGGCAAACTGCTGACAACTGATGGTGGATCAACCACCACCTAATGGCTTACAGGTCGTTGTTCAATCAGTGGGAAATGTCCTTATCACAAAACCACTACTGTGCTACACAGACCTACCAAAACCATGGGACAATTGAATTGCATTATATATCTGCTGGAGTGTTTTACAAAATTAGATTTGTTTGTTATCCAGACAGTGTGTAAGCTCTTGTTCTGGGTGGTGGCATGGCTCCTGCTACAGTGGAATATGGTGGAATTTTCCTGGTTACCATAGCAGAGCATCCATCAACAGCTACCTTTCTCGTATTCTCCTGTTACCTATTTGGAGCAAATAGAGGGTGTTCTGTAGTTCTCTGATTTGTGCTCCAACAACAGAATATGTTGCTTTGCCAACAGTCACTGATATGAAGATCTGCTATGTCATTGAGCATTAACAAATGATGAACTAACTGTTCTACCATGTGGAATAGTTATTACCCATATACGCTATGTTAGTGAATACTTTGAAAAGTTTTAATCAAGGGAATGTTCCTCTTCATTCCACTCATACAGCATCTAGCTTTCCTTCGGAGTTTTCTGTAGGTGCTGACGGTGAACACTAATTGTAGCAAGTGCCATAAGTACCCCATGAAAGAGCTGAGGCTTGGCTCTTACTTGGTGTACTTATAAGAACCATTCTTAGTACACTTTAAACTGATAGATGTCTAGCAAAGACAATGCCCCCAGCCCATTTGCTGAGCCGTATGCTTTTGTTAATAAGCACACCTTAAGAACTCGCAGGTATTGATAGTTAGGTGAAAAGGTATTTGGAGTCGAAGAGTTTCAACTAAAAGTAGTGGGCAATGGCCTAGCAAATGGCAGTGCTTCTTTGCATCCTTAATTTTCATACTTAACATGCAAGAAGTGAAGGGGGAGAGAGACTTGGCTTCTTTGTACAGCAAAAAGTGTGCCTGAACATTTTTTGAGGAAACTTACTTTTTTTTTTTTTTTTTTTTTCCCCTTTCTAGAAACATTAGTGCAAGTGTTGGTTAGCTTAGTAGATTCTTAATGGGAAGATTGAACTGAGTGGAAGATGTTGATACCACCACTGAGGTATCACAAGAGTTAGAAATAGGTTAGGACAAAACGTACATTGATCAGGGGAGAAAAAAAATCACTTGTCTGCAGTGATTGTCAGGTTTATGAGAGACTTTGTAAGGATGCAGTATGCCTTGTTAAAGTGCAGTTACTCAGTTATTCCCAATATTTTCTGAATATTCTCTAGCAAAAATCAGCAAGAGATTGATCTCGAGGTTCACTTTAGCCTAGAACTAAACTACCTGGCTTTATACACAGCAAAAACTATTTGCTTAGAGATCCATTTCAGCTACCTACCGAGATAACTGTCACGTTAAGGGTGGGAGTGTGACATTTGCCTGCCAGAGCCCAAGGGCTTGCACTGAGCAGTTTTGCAAAGTTAAAAAGCAGGTTTAGGAGTTCTGTTTCAGAGCCCAGTTAAAGACTTATACTGAGACAGTTGAAAAGTTAAAATGGGTAGATTTGATTAATTAAAGCAACAGATACAATAGGTTCAGAATTGCTGTTGATAAATGTACTAAATGTAAAAAGGATAATTGAGCTCAAGCTATTAATTCCTGGGTAACATCTGATGCAGTTGGAGGTGCAGGACTGGGGAATAGTGTAAATAGATAATAGTAATGCTAGGAAAAAGATATACCATATATTGAACAGGCAGTTCTTGCCAAAAAGGTATCCTTGTCTTGAGTGGAGGAAGAGGAGTACAACCTGTCAACTGTTTCTGCTAGACTTTTTAGTCTTCTTCCCATGATTTCCACCAGCTCCTGCTCAGAGAGGTATTGCCCTCCTGATTTTTTTTTTTTAATATCCTGATCCTGTCTGTCCCTGCCTTCTAGGTGACATCCAGCATGATTTGAGTGGAAAGCTGAGTAGCATAGTCATGTATATTTAACTTGTACTCCATTAGGCTTATTACCATAGTGTGAACTTTAATATTAGTTTTGCTGTTAATTATGCAAAGGTCTTCACTTGGACGCTGTAGTCTTCGAGATTTATGTAAGAGCTGTCTGCTTTTGTTGGTTTAACCAAAACAAGACAATCTTATCTTTACAAGACTTTTCCCTTCAGCCATTTACCTTGCCAGCTCAGTGGATCTCCATTTCCAGAGAATATCATGGTTGCAAACACTTTAACCTTTCTCGGAAGTGCGATACATTAGCTGTATTCCTGTCTCATGGCAAGCTAGGCTGTTATCCCACACTAACGTGGATCCTAGTGGTGTTAGGAGAAAATATTTCTTGCATCCTGCTAGAAAATGAAGACTGGAATTATCATCTTGAATCATTTAATGTTCTCTCGTCCGCTTGTAATCAGAAACTCGGACAAAAATTGACTTTATATGCATGGATGAACTTGGAGTAAAAAAAAAAAGTCATTATTCCTTAATGGTTGCAAATGTTTCAAATTTGGCCGTGATTTTTTTTTTTTAAGTGAGGCATGTAGAAGATCTTTTTGGCAACTTCAAGTAGAGTATTTGCTAGGTTGTCTGTGTATAAGTAATCCTTTTCTTGATAACTTGGCTGTTGCAAACGCTTCCTGACAGTATTGTAAAGTCTGGTGAAAAGAAACCGTGACTTGTTCAGGACACTTTTGACTGTTGTTTGCATTATAGCACTGTCTAGAATTCCTGGTTCTATTGTGCAAAAGATTGAATGGTCTTAACATTTTTTTTTCTACGCTATGGACTTAAAAAATGGTGCCTTCCTAGTAGGATTTAGATATCTGTGTGAATGTTAGCTGTGGTCTTATGGTAGAAATTCTCATGTGGTCATCTTGTGGTGAGGCCTTTTACTCAAAACCAAACCTTTTTGTGTATATGCATCTCAAAGCTATATTAGATAATTGGCTTTTATGGAATCAGAACTGAAATTATTGAAGGGGATTTAAGAAATTATAATGTCCCAAGTTATACATTGTATGGAGAAGATAGCTCAAGGTTTTCAGTCTTCAGCATTGAAGTGTGATGGGACCTCATGCTGCTAAGCTTACTAGAATGTGGGTCTGGATCTGATACGGTAGTCAAGCTATGCAGTGAACCACATCTAACGTGTAATCTTAGTGTGGTTGATGTTGACCAATTTTGAAATCTCCAGTTCATGCATGTTCAGTTTTGTTTAGAATTGTTATATTCTAATGTTTATTTCCAAGAACAGCTACAGCTCAATGCGGGCACAGTTGGCTTTTGTTCAAATGAACTGTGATTGTGGCTGTCATCTCATGATGTTGTTACCCCAGTTAGTGAGACAAATTTCCAGTGACAGATCTGGGTAAGTATGCAAAAAAAAAAAAAAAGATGTAAAAACTTTCTTCTACTCACTGAATGTTATGTATCCTATAATGACTTTTTATTTTAATTCTAAACTCACAGAAATGTCTTTGGTGTTACAAAAGGTGTATTTAAACAAACAAACAAAAAGGCAGTTTAGGGTGGTTGGTTGAGTCTTAGGAACATCCAAAGTACTATACCCCAAGATTCCTTCCTTTGAATACTTTACAATGCCTGAACTGGCTGCTTTTCAATTGTAAATTGCCTTGAATTAATTTTAAGAGGATTGCTGTGTGAGTGATGTAAAGTCTTGTGAAGACTTCTGAAATTATGTTAAAAAACATTGGGTTTAGTGCACTCAATTTAAGATGAAAGACAGTTCATAATGATGAATAAGCAAGGTATTGGATCATAGTGCGTATATGTCCTTGATAGTCTTCCAAAATGTTATCATCTTCTTTCAAAGATGTGACTAGTAGAACTTAAGGAGAAACCTTGTGCTTAAAATGGCAGTTTCTATTAAAATAATCCATAGAAATGCTGTAATTATGGCAATTCTTCAGTCTCTAAGCACTTGTTTATGCAAAACAGCTAATAAGTGTCTACAGTTTGCTTTGCTTATACTTTTCTGTTTGAGTGTTACATACAATCTTATTCTGAGTTTATCCCTAATTTCCCGTAACTATACGCTGTGTCAATTTCCTCTTGTTTTAATACTTTGTCAGAACATCATGGCACATAGTGGATTTTGGTTTTGTTAAATATAATTTCTTATGTAAGGCAGGTTTTTAGGTAACAAGTCTATTTTATTATGCAAGCGAGGATATATGGAAAACTAGTTTTGGCAAAGTTTGTGGGGTTTTTTTGGTTTTATTTTATTTTTAACTAAAGGCAGTTGCCTTTTTGTAGATGCTGATGCTTTATTTGCTGCTGTTCCTCCTACAATATTTGAAGAAGTCTGACTTTCTTCATTTCACCTTGAAGTGTGAACTTCACAGTGATGCAGCTTGCTATCTGCTGTTTCAAGTGAGTTGAAGACATTTGTCTGCTTTTCTCTTCTGTAGGTTCAAGTAGTGTGCTCCTTTTCCTGAAGAGAGGTGAGAGAGAGGGAGCGTTAAATGATCAGCCTGGAAAATGTACTTTCACATAAGCATCTGTCACGGTTTAGGGTCAGGGCAGCCCCTTAGACCTAACAGATGCTCTCTGTTAACCCCCCCTCCCTCCCCAATGGGAAGAGAAAAGGAATAAGGGAGAGAGACTTGTGATTAGAAAAGGAAACTAGAACAGC
>JANHGN010016357.1:0-45510 GCA_024605025.1 Megaceryle maxima
ATCTTTGTCACACCTAGTAAGAAGCGGAAAGTAGAATATTGCCAAACTTCTTGCAATTTAGTCAACCCAGTTCCCATTTATTTGCCTTAAAAGAAGCAGCTGAATTTAAAGCAGTTGGTCCTTGCAGAAATTCGGTATTTTTGCTTTTGAAGTTTTTAATTAGGAGCAGCGGGTTTCTTGGCAGCTTTGAGAACCTGAGCGGGTTTCTCTGAAATAGTGGCTGTCCCAGCGGTCTGTGGAGCTATTTAACGGGCAAAGTTAGGCTAATGTGAGAAATGATTCATTTTTACCACCGAGGAGATGGATGCATTAGGGTTTTATCATCTTATTAGTTGTTTTGCAGTTTAGAAAAGCTATGACGTGCCCCAGCTTAAAAAGCAAGAAGGGAGGCACGCTGCGGGGGGGGGGGGAGGAAAGGCTAAAAAAGCCACCTTAGGGAGGTGAGCACTAAGAAGGGGACTTTTTTCTGCGTATTTCAACTCCCCTTGGAATCAGAAGAGGTGAACTGATTTCCAGAGCAGGCAGTGCAGCACCCTCCATCTATAATACAATGATAAACCAAACCATAGTTAGTAAACTGCTAATATCAGATAAACGTGTCTGTGGGCTTATGATGAAGGAAAGCCGTGCACAGAAACCACTTAAAAAGAAAATTCCTTTGTGTAATGGTCAGCTGAAAAGGCAAACAGTGAAGCCCAGTCGTTCTCTTCAGCATGCTAACAGCAGGGCAGGTGCTACCATCATTTGGTGAGGTCAGTTTTGTCTGTGGTCAGAGGAGTTGGGAAGAAGCTCAGAGCAATCTGAACAAGTGTCTGAATGACAGACAGTCCAGGGACTGTTTCAGCCTGAGCTACGTGGGACTTGTGTCCCAAATTCTGTGGTGGCTCCAGAGGATCTCTACAGTTTGATTTACCACAGAAGGCTGAAGATACTGGCTTAATACTTTGCCACAAGTTTGCTTCAGTGGCAGAATGCAATTTTTCAGTCTGCAGCAACACTCCCACTCGCTGTCAAAATACAGACCTGAATTCAGCACTGACAAGGCAAGTGGCCCTGCCCAGGCACATCTGGGAGGCCAGGAGAGAACTGCCTGGACAAAGGAAAGCTTGCTTAGTGCAGGACCAGGTTCTGCAGATGCTACAAATTGCATCTGCTTAAAATTAGATAAAACATGCTGGCAGAGGCCAAGGCTTTCAGAAGTGCTGACTCTTGGGATTCTATTGCAAGTCTCCAGCCTTTTGTACTTTTGTTGTAGACTGGGTGCTGAGGCAAAAAAAAAAAAAAAGTGATTGGTATCTCAGGTTTTGCAGGTTTTGAAGAAAATTAAGAAAACTTTGTGGTCCTCATGCTTAAAGGGGAAAACTGGAAGTATGTAATCCATGGGTATCCCAACACTCAAATGCCCTCACGTAGATGAAAAGCATGCACCCCTTCTAAACCATGAATGCTTTTTAAATCAGTCTCATATGTTTTGGAACCATCATCATAATTTTTTGAGTGCTTGCAGTTGGTCAGTGACTACCTTGTCCTCGTGGCTGCTTTGGGCTTGTAAAGTGATGTAATGTGTTAGGATTTTCATGAAGATCTTCTGCCCCTACCTGAGGAAAAAAAATAGGCATCCTTCAGGCATCTTGAACATACAGCCTCTTGGCATTAAGGCAGCAAGAGTCACTCTTGGAGGGCCTGGCTTGGAGACCTTGTTATGTTCCTGTGTCTGGGATGAAGTATTTCCTTCAAGTGGTGGTGCTTCCAAGTGCTGTGATAGTTCTCTTAGCTAATTGTTCAATACAGCTACAGCACTGCCAAAACACTCAAGGTGAGAAATTTGTACAGTTAATTATTAACATACTTCATATCTCAGTTTATTTTGGTGAGGGCATGACTTTTGTCACCAAGTACAGTTTTAGTGCAAGTGAACAATGCCGGTGCCTTTTGCCAGGGAGAAGTGTTCTGGTGGTATGCAACGTGCTGAAAACTTCAGGTAGGTTGTGTCCCTACTCTCCTCAGTGGCAGAGGAGCCATTGTCCTGTCATATGCCTGAACCTGTAGCATGTGCACTCATCCACTTACGGTGTCACGTTGTTCCTGTCTGAGTCTGAAGGGTGCCTGAGGAAGAGGGTGGCTGAAGGATGAGCTGTTGTCCCAGGATGACTTGTGCCATCTGCTTCTTGGGTACCCTTAGGGTGTGAATCAGAAAGCTGGTCAGGCACCTGATAGGGATGTTATTTGGATGATGACAGCCTGCTGACCACTTTCCTTGAGGGTCCTCTTTGTCCACAGCCTGCTGTTCCCAGCTAAGGACAGGGAGGTTTTTCTTGGTGAGGAAAGGTGAAGGTGGGGGGTGGGTGGCTGCTGTTCTGCTCAGTCTTTGGGCATCTTTGGAGAAGAAAATAAAAAAAAAAAAAAGAAAAGCCCAAGGTGCTGTGAATTGAGCTGGTGATTTCCATCCCTCCCTTAGTGGATTGGCATGTATTTAATGGTCTTACAAGGTATCGTGCTTAGGTTTCTGTGTGTGAAGGCTAAGGACTGGTCACAAATCATCATGAAATCTGATGGTAGAGATCTGTAGAGTTCAGAAGCTGTTATTACAAGGAACAGCAGTGTTTTCTAAAGACACTTGCTTCACCTTCTATATTTGTGTGCACTAACCTACTTTAATCATATGCACACTCCCAAGATTGTTTTTTGTTAATTTTAAGTTGGGCACTTTTAGCATTTTATTTATCTTTTTTAAAAAACAACTTAATGAAGGAAAATACCTTCTTTATTTCTCTAAGTCAGGTGATTAAACAGAAGCATGTATTTTGGTCTGGTATTTGCATCTATGTATTGCAAAACATTTCCTGAATAATAAGACATGGGAATTGGAGCAAGATAGGATATTGTTTTCCCTCTCAGCTCATTCTGAGATGAGAAGGGCCCTTCCTGCTCCCAGTCATCCTGTACCTTTTGATTCACGTCTTGATCCCTCAGATCCTGCATTTAAAATGAATAGAGTATGTTTGAGATCTCTGGCTTCGATGGGAAGGAAGAGGTGGTGTGTCTTGCTTCCAGTAGATTTCCTCAAAGTTGCTGCATACTTTCCCAGGCTATCGAGTCTCCAGTCTTTGTCCAGGGGCTGCAGATGGTGTTGCTGTGTTCATGACCCCTTTGTCTTCATGCTTCAAGGTGTACCTTTCCATCTGGTCTGACCCAGCTCCTCCATCTATGCAAACAGTGGCAAACCTTGCTCCCTCTCCTGATCTTTGCCATTAACTTCTCATTCATCTTCCACATTTTGCTGGTAATACAATCATGTTTGGTGTCTCCAGTCTTATGAGCATGTATGAGGTTGTTTTTTTTCTTATTATTTTTTGTTGTTGTTGTTGTTTGGTTTTTTTTACTCTTTCCAACTGCCACCCCATCTGCTTTTCATACCAGTACTGAAAGCTTTTTTTATTTTCACACTACAAAATTGCTCTTCAAGTCTGTCCTAACACCTTTTCTGTGCCTTCCACTGAATTAAAATTGTTCCAGCCAAAGTTTCTCATATCTAATCTTCATCAGCTTCACCAAGTCCACCTCCAAGTCAAGCAGTTTCTGCCTGTGTAACATCTTTTTGATGCAGCTCTTTTCTCTGTCCACAAAGTTTTGTCTTGTCGGGGCTCTCAGCATCACAGATCTGTGTTTCTGTAATGCTGTTTTTTTTTCTCAGGCCCAGACAAGAACAACATAATTGTCCTGAAAACACAGTGCCTGCACTTGGCCCATGTGAAGAGCTAGGAGGACATCACCTTCTTTTCATCATGCTTGGAGAGCTTCTCTTAATATGAAAAGCTTATTTCTACCTTTCTGGTGTCCCTCATTCAAATTTGGAGGGTTTGATTCCCACCACAGCAGACTGTGAATGTCAACCTTCATCTGAGGATTGCTAGACCTTGAAACATTTGTGCTTTGTCCCATGCTGCTTTGAGCTTCCCTTCTCCCCTCCTTCAGACTGTCCTCAAAACCCTGGAGCTGTCTACGCTAGAAGCAGAGAGCAGTGTCTTGTGTCTCTGCAGCAGTGGGGCCCTTGGCTGTTACTGGGCACACAACGTGATACTGGGTGACCACAGAGCTGCACCAGATGTGTCTGCTGGGGAGCTGGAAAGCCCTTGCAGCAGTGGGTGTCCTTAGTGGTGCTTGGCACTTGGAAGGAAATACTGAACCCATCCTTAACGTTAACACAGCTGCTGTAGAGCACAAGCTCCGTGTTTCCTTACTTCCCTGCAACAGCTCAAGCAAGGTTTCATGGTTTAATTTGGCAAGTTAAGCCTCAAGTCAGCAATGAACTTGAGCATCTGCTTAAGTCTGAACTTGTGCTAAGCCACTGGGCTTTGACAATATGCTTAAAGTTAAGTCCATGCTTAATTGCTTTGCTTAATAAGGCTGGGATTACAGGCGTGCTGAGCCAGCATCAGTGTCTCGACAATTCGGCTCTCTCGCTCTCTGAGCAGAGTAAAAGGCTGTGGAGGGGAAATCTAACTCCAAACCATCAGAGGGAATTTTCTTCTGGTTATTACAGCAGCTGTGCCAGCAGCTCTGCTGCAGTACAAATCACATGGCAAACCCAGATCATCTCAGTGCTTACTGAGCACCGTGCTCTCCTGGTGGCTTGTCACTTCAAGCGAGAGGAACAAAGTCTCTGTTTACTGGAGGCACCCGGCTGCTTCTCCAGCAGTTTGCAGATCCCAGTCTCACCCCTTGTGAGCAGTTCAGGAAAGGTGCTTTGCAATTTTTGGTTCATGAGGCTGGTTTCATTGAACTGTGTTTGAGGGGACCTGGGAGGGAGGGAGGCAGTAGGGTGTGAATTGCCCTCTGTGTGAGAAGTCTTGGGGCTGTTTTGGTTTCTACCAGTTGTGACAGCTGCCCCTGGGACACTTGATAGTGTTTGGGTTGCAAGGACTCCAGATGCAGGCATGGGCTTGAATGAGCTTTATTTCAAAGTCCTTCCTTTCCCTACTGGACAGGGATTTTTCCATAGGAGAGTTATTCCAGGCCCTTCTTGTAGGGAGGGTGTGCTGCAGTGGGGGCTGGATTGTAAACTGGAGATTTAACAACCTTTTCTACCAGTTCAGGGGGCACAAGTGGATGTCATTGTATGGGATGCAGTCCTATTGTAGTTACTTCTCCTTGTGGGGCTGTCTCTCTGTTCAGGCAAAAATAAATAAAATAAATGTATGTCTGTGTATCAGCACCAGTAGCAGTAACTTGGGAACTAATTTCTTTCAGCAAAACAGATTTTGGCCACTGATTTTGGCAAGGCCAGGTATGTCTTTAATGGAACAGGGCCAGGCTTTGTGTGGAGTTCTGTTTATGCTGGAAGGGACAGTATGGCAGCCTTGCATTTGTGTCTGGAGTGTGGGGACCCCCCCCCCCCCCTTCACCTGGGGACTCAAAGCATTTCAGAGGATGAGGCACCTCATTAGCTGGCAGGAGAGGGAACTGTTTCAGTCCTTGTCCTTTTGTCAGGGACTGATTTGGTCTCTTTGGGTCAAATCCCTGGGGAGCTGAGCCATGAAGCTGCAGTACCTGACTGTGCCATGGCCTACGGGTGCAGCTCTGAACAACTGAAGGCAGCAGGGATGAATTTAAATCGTGAAGGACACCGTGGGGACCAGGGTGATGGAGAGCATACCCTTGCAAGAGGGGACTGATAGAGCTTGGCTTGCGTAGGTTAGTTGAGATGGGAATGTGGCTGCTGCCCCAAATACATCTTGGAAGGATCAACAGGGAAATGTAGGAAAGAAGTGTTATTTAAACTGAAACAACACGTTGTCACACGGACAAATGGGTAGGAACAGGACATGAATACATTAAGGCTGGAAATTAGCAGAAGGCTTAAATTAATGCCCAAAATGTCTTTCCCTGTCTTAGGTATCTAAATCAGAATACTTTCCCAAGCTTTAAAGACACCTCATAAAGAAGTTTGCCAAGATTTTGAGAGAACTTACTCATATTTGGCATGGAAAATTGAGACAGTAAGTTGGGGGGAGCGATGATAATTTGCCAGGGATTGTGCAGGACAAGCCATAATGTTTGATGGAGCAACCTGCTTCTCCACTGAAGGAAGGTCTTGTGCTGAACCTGACCTGATGCTAAGGTTGGTGGAGGTGCTTTCAATAACTTGGTAGCTTTCTCTCTTTGCTTCTCAGTTCCCCTGCCTTCCTCATTTGCTCCAGTGTTTCTTGCTGAAAGTCATCCTTGCTGTCTAGCCCTCTGAGTGATGGCTGGGCTGTGCCTCGTGCTCCCTGGTGGCCTGGCTCTCCAGCAGCCTGCTGCTTTGCCTCTCTTGCACCAGTTCACCTGAAGTAGCTTTAAGCTTGCTCAGCTTGGTGTCATCGTGGCAGCGTGGAGCTGCAGGTCGCCTTCTCTCCTTGTTTTTCTGATGAGAGTTGTTACTGTGTATAGCTCATTAAGAAGCAGCCTGGGTATGCCAGGAGCTCCTGGTGCTCTTCTGGAGTGCACAGAAGAGATATCCCTTGTTTTGACTGTCCTTCCAGCATTCTTGCCCTTACATTGTCTTCCTCATCCACTTAGACAGCTGCATGTCTGGTCTTGGTTAAATGTGGTAAAATAATATTCTAAAGTGACAGATGGTTCTGAGCAAACTTTTATCCTTCCAATGCTTGTATTGCTATTGCTGTTTTTATTAGTGGTTTTAAAAGTTTGCAATTATTTCTTCAGCACGCTTGGAACTTCTTGGGCTTGCTCAACTACCCACATGGGAATTCAGCCATGAAAGTAAATTTGTGGCTTTCTGTTTGTTGAGCAACTGGTGGCAGGATTTTTTTTAATTCAAGCCTGCTGCTGGATGATCACTGTAATGAAAATATGTGCCAAAAAAAGGTCACCATTTCTTTGTGGTAAATGTGCAAATAGTGTGTGTTTGGGGGGGAGGGGGTGGGGGGTGGGGAATGAAGTGCTTAACTGGCTCCTTACATTATTTACCAGAAGTAAGTGGACCAGCTCTACTTAGACTGAAAAATCTTTTTTTCTTGCAGTAAGGTGAAGTGGGACTCCCTGGTGGCCTACAGGTTGGGCTGGCCCTCTGCAGAATGGCTGATCTCACTGTGTGGAGATGGAGCCTGCACAGTTATCCCAAGCTGATGCACAGGGCTTGGCTTACACAGCGATGGCAGAGCTGTGAGCGAGAGCATCCCAGGCACTTGGAGTGGCAGTGGTGATTTATTCAAAGGCATGCAGTATGTGTTCCTGTTGCAGGATCTCAGTGTGTCTGCCATGCAAAGAAGACCTTTCTGTTATTATTTTAAAAACATATTGATTCTTCCTAGACTTCACTTGCAAATTCTGTTGATAAAATGGACTTGGCCTTTCCTGCATTCAGCTTGGCTGGCCTGGATTGAGGTAGTAGAGCAAAGGAGAGGAAAGTGTCTGTCCTTTTGCAGAGGCAAGGAGAAGCTGATTTGCTCCTGTTCTGATTTTCTTAGGAGCTAAGGCAAAGGAGCAAGATTCGGGACTAGGGTGGAGATGATGTTTCTTACTGTTTATGGCAATTGTAAAGCTGTTCCTTGTCTGATAGCTCTCTAGTTTATTTAGTGTGATGCAAGGAGAGCTCCCATGCCTGCTTTGAATCTCATTTAAGTTTCCAATTACATTTTTTGGGGGGGAGGAAGTGAGAGGCAAGCACCAGCATGGCAGTTCATGGGTCAGTACGACTCCATCAAAAGAGTTCCACCAAACCCTGTACTCGACCAGTCATAGACCTGGTAATGATCTCTCCATCCAGAGTGAGAAAGAGATTGTATCTTGGAGGCCAACCTGGCGACTCTTCCAGTTTTATGCCTTCCTCTTTCAGGCATTTTGTGCTTGTGTTACGACTGGGAAGTGGCTGCTGATGGCACTGAAGCAGTATTGCCTGAGCAGTTGCCTGCTGATGCAGTGTATGGTACAGCTCTCTCTCTTCCTGCAGAGTGTCAGTCTTCTGGGGAACACTTTTTGATGAGGACTAACGCACACCTTTATTAATAATGGTATAGTTGGAGTTTCTGTGCACCTCACTGAAAAATAGTTTCCTACTGGGGACTGATTTCTTTATATGATTCATAGGAACATGACCACGTGGGTTCATTCCAGCTAATGGGTGTTATATAGCTGAGTATCTGAGGACAGATACTGAAGCCACGTGCTGCTGTGCCTGTGTAAGATAAGTGTGAAACAGGGCTGGGACAAGTGTTCTCTCTGAGTGCTTGGGGACAGGAAAGTGACTGTATTAGTTTATTCAGCACCTTGAAGTAAGGTGGCATAGTTGTTACGGTGCAGTTGTGAAGTCCCTTTTCTTTTATACATCTGAAACCTGGGACTTTTAATCCTTTCTCAGGCAAGACTTGCCCTGTGGAGTTTGTGTTCCTCAAGTGATTTGGGTGCAGATTGGGATTTTTCTCTGCAGTGCCAGAAATAACCTGTTGTGTGATATATTATAGGGGCTAGAATTTGTAGCAGCTTGTGTGCAAGTGGGGCTCTTCTCAGTGCTCCACCAGAGGAAATTCTTCAATGCTGCTGACAGCATGGATGGTAGCAAAGTGAATTCTTTGTGGTGTTTCTGTACCATGGTTTGGACTCCTCCCAATGGAGGATTGGCTCTGTGTGTGAGAAAGCATTTAGTTCTCAGTATTTGGTGAGGTGGAAAATAATTGAATTTAGAATTTACTGTGAAGATGGAAAAGAAGAACACATCTGATGAAGTTTCCTTTGCTTCTTTCCAGGATGGAATGGAAGGGAAGAGGAAAAAAAAAGTGAGGAATTGGCTAAAAAGAAAACTTCAAACATTTTGGGAATGTTTCTTCTGAGAAAACATTCAGACTGGTGAATTGTCTGGAATGTCACTAAAGTAGTACCACTTTTCACATGCACTAAAAAAGAACCTTGGAGGAAGGAACAAAAGGTATTTTTCAGCTAAAAAGCTTAGTTGAGGAGTTGTTGGTCTGCCGAGCCATATGTGTCTTGTTGAGGTGATTCATCCAGTACAGGCCCTGCCTTCTGTCACTCTTTGTGGGGGACCCTTTGGCAATGGGCGTGGACTTACCTGTGTTGTGTGCCACAAAGCTTGATGCTGTCAGGGAGTGTTGGACTGATCTCAGTGTGCAGTTAAATGCACAACTGTCACCTGACTTGGTGTCTTTGTGGAGGCGTGGGTCCAGGAATATGCCTTCTGAAGGCCCTCTGCAGTCTGATGGGACCTCACTGGTTGTTCAGAGGGTCAACTTCAAAGCCTGAGTTTGTAATTCACCTGTAGATGATCTGTGGCAGGCCAGAGAAGCGAGGAGGCTGCTTATCTGGTCTTTCTAGTGCATCCTGTTTGTTTCAACACTTTCAGTGTTGGAAAGGACGTTAATTAGATCAAATTAGAGCAACTCTATTTCTAGCTAGGGTCTGTGTGGTATCTTTGTGCACATTTGCTTTGAAGTGAATTCAGAGCAACTGTTTTGAGCAGCCTTGTGAAGACAGGCATCCTCGACTACAGGCTTTGAGAAGTCAGCTAGAAGAAAAGATGTCTGTACGTGGGCAGACTGTAGAGAACTTGCTTAAACTTAAGCATTCACACTGTGCATGGTTGCAGCAGTGGCTCTTCTGAGAGGCAAAGTTTCTAAGGGAGACACCTGGAAATACCACTCTGGTGAGCGTGTACCTGTGATTTAGCCACAGTGCTCTCAGATTTTGTGTGTGTAACTTTTAGAGGCACTTCCTTGAAAATGTGCTCCTTAATTGGTATCGGTGTAAAACATTTATATGGTATAGTGAAGTTTCATAGCACTTTGTGGAGATAAGATATTCCTTGTAGTTTACTTCTTTAGGAAGGCAAACAAACCAGGAGGGTACAGCTCTCAGGTTTATTGTATCTAGGAGACTGGCAGGTAGAAGAAATCCATCACTATGACTGTGCACATTATTAACAGATGTTGGGTTTGGTCTTCTGTTTTAGCTGGGGTCTTGGATTGGAAACTACAAAAAATAGCAAGGGACAGACCTCAGTTGTCTGGGTTCAGATTTAACTTTAATTCCAAAGCTGCTCTCAGATGTGGGATGTCCACAACTAAGGATGTTTTTGATTTGGTTGTAAACAAAAGTTAAGCTCCTTTTTTAGGATTTTCTGATGAATACAGCTCTGGAGGACAGCATCAGGGTTCTGATCATTTAATCTACTTCCCCCCTCCCCCTTCATGTTAAAACAGACCTAATGATGTGTTACGTGGGAAAAGATCACCTTAGAGCAGTAAAATCCTCTGGTGGCTTAGTGACTGTTGGCCTTCACATCCTCCTCCCTGTGGGTGATGGATGCTGTGTGCCTGGCTGAAAGAACTGTTTTCTTCATGTTCCCCAAATATTTCTATTTCCATATTTGGGCCTGTGGACAGGAGCTGTAGTGTAGAGCAGACTGAATCACCAAATATCCTTTATGCACACAAAGAGAAGATTCATAGGTTGTCTTTTGAGGGTTATGTTCATTATCTGCTCTCATATTGAGGTATTCAGAAGCAGATCTCTCTGGAAGCCAGCTGGAATAACAGTGGAGTTTGAACTATGTAGATACTGAGTCTTCTGCTGCAATTTATGCTTTCCCCGTGTATTTCAGTGGCTTAAGCCACTCTCCTTGGTCCTGACTTTCTCTTTTCATCCTATCGGCCTCCCTTGTCTCCCTGTCTGTGGAGTTGGACTGGGCTCGCCAAAGGGAAGATCTGAAAGGAAATATTTTTGGTGTCTTTAATGGGGCAGAGACTCTCTCTATATTTAAAAAAAAAAAAAGTCTATGAACAAAACTCGTGTCTGTGTATTCCCAAACTGAAGAATACATGATTGCTACAGCCTCCCTCAGAGAGCAGGCTTTGACATCATTCATACTCTATAATTTATGGTATTTCTGTAGCAGTCTGTTAAGGTCTGGTAGAGAGTAAAAGAGGATGACTTAGAAAAGGAAAGAACATCCCCGTGCCTTGTGATAGCTCTGAGTGAGCAGATTCTTGCTTTTTAGAGTTGCTATTGGGTCTGTCTTCTGTCATGGAATAATTTTTTTAGAGATGATGCTGTTTTGCCCCATGTAAGCACTTGCTTCTTGTCAAACACATCTTCATATGCCCTGTTAGGACTTTGCGCTTCACTCCTGGGTCTTTTAAAAGCAGACTACAGAACGTCTTGTAACTCATCTGTTGATTTTTTAATTTCTTTTTTTTTTTAACCTGGTTTCTTGAGGAAACAAGGCTTGTGTGAACATCATCTCTGTCCCTCCTCCTTCCCCCGTAAGCTTTGAATCTGGCCAAATCCAAGCAAATTTACCCGGAGTCAGAGAGCATGAAACACAGGGAGGGCTGATGGACTTTATAAAAACAGGTTGCCAGCTAGAAAAAGGGAGATCTCTTGGTTCTCCCACAGTGGGAGAGCTGTAGACTTAACTCACTCCTGAGGATGAGATGTACTGCATAATTTTTTTTGGATCTTATCAAAGATGCATCTGGTTAACATCCAGTTTTGGACAGTGGTCAACAGGAAATGTGCAGAAAAGAGTATAGTGCAGGTTCCTGCTGTGCTTCCATCCTTCATTGATCTGTGCCTTGAAGTTCTTGGTGTTATGTGTATTTTAGTAGCTATTAATGGATATTTCTTTAATGAATTTGTATAGTTGTTTTTTTAGACAGTAGAGAATCTGGCCAGAAGACACAGTTCTGTAGGAAAGTGACTGTATCCATTTTGCTCTTGCAGAACTGCATGTCTCTGCTGGTTCTTTGGATACGGCTCTTCAGCTGATGAATGAGGGTAACTCCCATGAAGGCTTGGAGTCAGGTCCCCACCAAACCTCCCAATATATGTGGAGACAGAGGAGGTGAAAGAAAACAAAACATTGGCTTATTCAGCTTGAATAAACATGCTGTGAAGCTAACATATCTCTTATTTCATAATTCCTTCCAGCATATAGATAAGACACAAACCTGGGGGGAGAGGTGTTGATGTCATACTGTTTGGCTACTTCTTCAGGCTGGACTGGGATGCCAGGAGTCTTACAGGGTACACCTGCCTTTCTTTGGCACTTTGAGATGATGCAGTAAAATGCATAAAATATTTCTACGGGACAGTTTCAGGTTTTGGACTGAAATTCAATGAATAAAAGATTAGTTTCCAGAACCACAGCTATTGTAAAGGTCTGTAGAGCACCACAGATGGTGGTTGTGAAACCTTTGCAGTTTTAAAAAAATGGAAAGAATGTAGTTGTTTTATTAAGGGTACAGAAAATGTTATAAAATATTCATGATGATCTTCTCTTATTTGAAATAATAAATCCAAGGTTAATTTTGTACTTGCAGAAATCTGGTGGCTGACTATTAGTCCTCTATTGCTTTGCTGGTGTAATGTAGAGGTAATACTTGATATTTTATCTACTTTGCAGGGATGTTATTAGGCTCACAAATATGTCACAGTGCCCAGAGGAGAAGTCAGCTTCCCCCTCTTTCTTCTGCAGGTTACTGAGATAGAGGCCTCTTCAGACATTTCAGACATCTTGGCTCCCGAAGAGCCCAGGGAGAGAAAACACTGTTGCACAAGAGGACCTAAAGCATAGAAGCTTACCTGTTAGCAAGTTTAATACTTGGTGTAACTCTTGGCCTTTAAAAAAAAAAAAAAAGGGGGGGGGGGGGAAGTGGCTTCAAGTGCAGCCCCCGAGGTCTCATTCCCGCTCTGCAAGCTTTACACTTTCACATATAGATTATGGTTTTGTGTATCGTGGTCCTAATTTTCCTTCCTTTCTAACAGGCAGGAAAACTCAGGCAGCTGTAAAAAAAAAACATCCAGCCCCTCAGCTGAACAAAGCAAGCTGGAAATGCTTTCTCCCTGCTCTACCCCGAGGAGTCTGTATAGGTAAATTTATACCTCCCCCCCAAAAAAAATAAAAAAGAAAGAAATTGAAGATGTTTAGGTAAATTAAAGATCAGTGTCCTGCTCATGCTAAAAGAGCAACAAAGCATCTCAGTGCCGCACGCTGGTGCGTCTCTGCGCTGTGCTGGAGTGATAAGCGTTGCCTGAGGAGCAGGAAAGCAGATGAATATTTGGACATTTGCTTCTGATCCCTCAGACCGATGGAAGGTGCTCAGTGCCCCGAGGGTTCATCTTTTACCCCAGGCTTGAGAATTTCCAGACACTTAGGAGCTGGAGCACTCTCAGCCTTTCAGAGCTCTGAAAGGAAACCCCTGAGCTCAGGCAGAGCGTAAGGCCACGTAGGGTTTCTGGTGATTGGCACCTCTCGCCGATCCCACCAGCGGGCAGAGAAGCCACAGGGCTTGTGGCACGTCCCAGGGGCACTGCTTGGCTCTGCCAGTGGTCCCACTCTACCTGGTGAGGCGGTGAGAGATGGGGGGACTGCAGAGCAAGCTGGAATCTCAAAGGCAGAATCTGCATTTGGTTTCTGTTCAGGAGAAATAAGGGTGGTTGGGTTTTTTTTCCCCTACTTAGAGGAATTCATCTGTTAATTTGAGAGTTTGAATTCTGCAGAAGGCAGAATGGTAAGTCTGCCTTGCTTTCTGAAGAGGAATGTGTGTCTGCCTGTTAATACAGCCATTAAATAAAATGTTTATCTTGGTTATTGAAATGAGTAGTGAGGCTCTCACTTTGGAGCTCTAAAACGGGATATTATCTGTCATTTTAGTTTAAAGAATGCTGCTAGCACTCTTGGGCTTAAAATGTTTTACTGTGACAAATAGCTGAAGAGGGAGCTGAGATTCCGGTATCTGGGGATATTCCGCGCGGGTCCGTTGTGTTCTCGTGCGTCCTAACTGCAATACCAGGCAGCAACTCCCCAGCTCAAAGCCCTTTGCAGCTGTTGTCCAGCATCAGATCCTCTTTGGATCCAACCTCCAGAGATTTGGACTGCCAGCAGCAAAACTGGCTCCGGGGAGGTGGGTGGCCGGGCACAGAGTCGTCCTTGGGGCCGAGACTTGCACGGTTGGATGGCCCTGTGTGGCGGGGGGGGCTTTGCCGCGCTCACCTCCTTATCGGCTGTTTGCCCTTCCACGTCTGGGCACAGCATGGGAAAGCAGAGCTTGCTGCAGCTTTCTTGGAGCTTCCAGCAGCTCTTGGAAACTTTCTACCAGTTCTTCCGCCGTTCAACCGGTAGCTGCGAGCGTCTCCCGCTGCCACTTTGGCTCTGCTTCAGCTGGCAGCTCTTGCAGCTGCAGGCATCCCTCTCTGATCGCTGTTCCAGGCAGATGCACCATGGTCTAGCTTCAGATTCTGTCTCCTTGTACCCTGGCCTGCTGGAGTCTGTAGCTCTAAACTGTTTGCTGCTTTTACCTCTGTGCTCTTGTGCTGGTGGTTTGGATGTGTGAGGGTGTTTTTTCTCTTCCCCATCCATCTGCCCCCTGTGTTGAACACCTCAATGTTCTCAAATCCTATAGGTGACAATTGAGGGGTAGTGCTGACTGTTCTTTTTGCTTCTCCGCTTGTCAGTGCTAGTTCTTCAGCAAAAGTTTTGCTCTTCTCTTCCCTGTTGCAAATATATTCTTCTTGAAGCCAGAGCTGGAGGAAGCACGGGGCAGGGGGGGGGCTGTTGTCCAAGTATCAGAGCACTCTTTTTGTGAAGAACAACCTGCAGAGCGCTTGTAGGACTCTTGTCCTCAGTACTCAACGTGCTCAGATGTTTTGAAGCCACAGCCTGACTTCAAGGGACCTTCCTGAAGTCCAGTTGGAGGCACCCCTGACATTTTCATAGGCTGAGCTGTTTAAAAGCTTTGTGGCTCCCGGGAGGAAGTCCTAATTACACTCCTTTGCCAGAGATCTGATGGTTTATCCTCTGGAGTTCTCACTGGCCTCATGGTGACCTGCACTGGTGTTACTCAGAGTAACTGTGGGTGAGATTTGTGCTGGGGCTGGAAGTCACATCATGAAACTGGTTAAGTCTCAGAGCAAATTGTAGCTCTCGGTGCCGAGGAGTTTATCTGCACAGAAGATGCCTGTGCCCTGCATGAGCTGAACCGCTGCCAGGGGTTCTCTTGTCACACGTGGTGTGGCACAGTCACTCCAGCACTTATTTGGGTGAAGCAGCCCTTCTTCCAGTGCAGCCTCGGGAGAGGCACTGCTAGCCTGAAGTTGCAGTGCTGGATGGTGGTGGAAGTTGGGGAGATGCAGTGGGGAACGTGCAGGGGATGAATTGTACCGACGTGTTGCCGGCAGGTGTTCTTCTAACCCTTTTTTTAACCTCTACTTTAGAGAAACACTGTTTTCTTCTAGCCCAGCAGGAAAGAGAGATGTAGGAAAAGATTTCTGAGTCTCCCTAAATGCAGTGTAAGCCCTTTCCTTCTCCTCTCATTCCCTGGAGAATGCCATGTCACCATCTTCTTACATGGTAGGAACTTTTTTCCCCACTCCTTTTTTTTTATTATTATTATTTTTTATTATTTAATTGCATGACATAATCCCCTACGCCCTCTTCTTGCTGGTCACCTCCAAGTCCTTCACCCTCGCTGCTCCCTTCCTGGTCCAGCATTCTGTGCAGCACGGAAAGACGTGGGCCAGCTGGAGCCCGGCCCGTCTGACACACAGCACTCCTGGGCATCTACTCCAGGATGCTGCTTATTTTTCTCATGACCGTGGGTTGTTGTTGACTCTTCCAGCTTGTGCTCCTTGGGAAACCTCGGCTGCTTTCTGCAGAGTGCCACCTTGCTGGCTGCTGCCTGCTTTGCCCTTCTGTGACCGGTGATTCACAGAATCCAAGCATGGGATTTCCCTCTGAAGATCGAGTCCAACCCCCCTGCCAGTGCAGGAACTGCCGGGGCAGGCCATGCAGGAACAGGTCCAGGCAGGGCTTGATCATCTGGGGCCACCCCCCTGCTCCACCCAGCAGGGTCACCCAGGGCAGAGGGCCCAGCAGCGCAGGGTCCAGGCGGGGTGGGAATCTCTCCAGACAAGGAGACTCCACAACCTCTCTGGGCAGCCTGGCACAGGTTGTCACCACCCTCAGCATCACAGATTGCTTCCTTAAGGTTCACCTTGACTTACAAATAAAATCCTGTGTGCTTTGCTAATATGGAATAGCCCCCCAAGAACATGCTGTGTCTGTTGTTTTGTCACTGTGCCCTTAGGTGGTTTTCTTTAGGCCATATATCCCTTGCTGGCTCCCCAAGACCAGCTTGACAATAATCGAGGAGCAAAACCCAGTGCTTTGCTCCTCCAGCAGAGCCCTGGACATACTGGTGGCAGCAACGAGGCAGGTTCAGTAGAAGATTCACAAATATTTCTTCTTGTAGACAACAGCCACGAGCAAGGTCTGCTCACATGTCACCCTTGGGACCTGCTTTGTGTGCAGAGTTGTGTAGTAGAGACGGGTGTCTGTGCTGCATAACCTCATAGGGCCCCTTCGGGACGTGGGGCATCTTCTTAACCAAAACCCCACATAATTCAGAGCTCTTGTGATCTGAGTATGTAACTTACTCATTGGCCTTATTTGGTCCTGAGTTTTTTGAAGTAGTGTTTTTTTTTTTTCTCCTTCCAGCTGCGCAAGATGCAACAAAAATCGAAGTAGTGCTTTGGTGTGATGTAGTTTAAATGTCTCTCCTTATGGAAAACATCTTATCGTGCCCATTGCTTTGAAAGCTCAGCATGGTTAATCACTCCCTTTCTGAATGGCCAAATAGTGTCACGCATGTGTAGGTAGATAAATGCAAGTTAATGAGTGGATGTAAAACAAATCACTCCCAGTGCGGGTCTGTGAGCGCTGTCCAGTCCATTTAAAGGTGATATTTGTTGCTATGACTGATCAAACCCAGGGCATAAGGAAGTGTGTGCATTTAAATACACCTCTAATGATACGGGTAAAGGATAAAGGAGCTGGGTCAGCTCCTAATGGGAGTTAAATGGGCTCTCGTGGAAGTGGTGTTCCGGTGATTGGGCTTCCAGTTGTTGAAGGCAGCTGAACTGCCTGTCTTTGGCTTGTGGTTTCTGCTATTTTAATACCACTGAACAGTTCTTGTATGGAGACCTAACAACATCCAACTGCTCCGCTCGATGGTTTTCTCTCATCAGATTCCTGATGGCAGCACCGTGCCAGCGGCTGGTCACTGGAGGAGCTCTACTAGCCCTGCTGGGCACCTCTGGCACTGTGGGCATCGAGTCGCTCTGCTTCCCTTACGTGATCCAAAGCAAGCCTCTGCAGGGGACGGGCACTCCTGCCTGGCCGGAGTGGTGTTGGACGTGGCGAGTGGTCCACGCTCCCTGCTTGGGCTTCCTTGGCCCACCCCTGATAACACTGAAAAGAGTCCGTGCTGGGCACTTCAAACCTTGAACTGCTAATTGCTTAGTAATGAAAAGTGTAATTGCCAAGCCATTAACTCTAAGTGCTCAGTGGCTGGTGGAGGCTCGGGCTGGGCTGATGAAGACGTCAGTAACTTTGGGTTCCAGGCTAAAATCTCATCCCTTTCCTGTACGACTGCACCTTGGGACTTCCCACGCGCTCCACGTTGACACCCTGAGTCTATAACCATCTTCCACCTTTCTGCCCACTGCCTTATCAGGGTGTGAATTCCTCTGTGCTAATCCCTTAATGGAGAATCAATTAAAAAACAAAACAACCACCCCCCTTGTCTGACTCTGGTCGCACAGGTGAGTGTGTTAACACTGCCTTAGGAACTGACAACCTTGTTCTCCTTTGAGAAATCAGAAGCTATTGCAGCACTGTTTGGTGCTACTTATTTTTGACTGAGCTAATCTAGTAAACCAGTTGAGTTGTGAAATTTTCAGAGGATTTTTTCCACTTGCCTTGTACTCTGTAAATACCATGCTCCTGCATTAAAGAGGGAGGGAAGGTTTTACAGCAAGTGCAGTTGGGCTTGGCAGGTTTAACTTGGTCATAACTGTGCCGCTAGAAGATGCGTGACCCATGTGTGGTGGTGGTTGATGCTGTGTTTTGTGAAATTAAAAAAAAGAGAGATATTTCTGTCTTTTAAAATATTTTGTAGCGGTGTTTTCAGGTGGACTGGCTTCTTGAGGAACCCAGAGTGGACACCTAATAATTTTTAGGTACTGGGATAGTAATGGGTGTCCTATAATGTAACTCATCACTGCTTGGGACTCCCAGCTTTCCAGACCTGTAGAAGTTCTGCCCAGTATCTAAAGCTTCAGCCACGTCTGAACTTTTATTCTGTAAGTTCAGGTGCAGCAAAGTTGGCTTCAGATGTGAGCCCCACTTAGTGTTCCGTGCAGTGCTGCCATTTGTGAGACGTCTGGGGAAGGAGAGCCTTTGGTTACAGGGGTCCCAGAGGGAATGTAGGAGCTTTGTAAACTCTTCTCTTGGACTTGAATTCTGGATTGGGGTTGAAGCTCTCAAATGGAGATCTGCTCAGCCTGTCATCTTCTGTCCTCTGCATCATCAGCTGGGACGGTGTGTGGAGGATGCTGGTGCTTCAAGTGATGGTAGGGAAGTGAGAATAAAGGCCTAGACATTTCAAAAGACAGACTTTCCGCTGCACTTTGACTATAAAGAGGAATCAAAACCTGTGCTGGAGGACATTTGAAATCCTCAGAAAGGTGTTCTGCTTTATGGACAGCTTGCTTTGCATCAACCAAGCTGAGGTTGAAGTAACATGATAACTGCTTTTAAAACCGGATAGAAACACAGGTATTTCCAAATGAAAGGCAACGCTGACTTAAGTGCTTATTCTGGAACTGAAAATACATCCCGATTACAGCTCCAGCCTGAAGAGAGTGTTCTGGTCAATGTATTTCAGCTGGGGATGAGTCAGAACACAGGAATCCTCGAAATACTACATGAACTTGTTATTTGACATAGCCTTGTTGGGGTGGGTTTTTTTTTTTTTGCCTGCTTGGGTTTAAGGCTTTTGTAAACTTCAGTCATGGTTATAAACACGAGTGCTTGTTAAACTGAAAAATCCAGCCTCTCTTCTGCACTCCTCTCGGAGATGATGACTGATGGAGTCAGTACCCGGAGCTGCAACGCCATGGATTCAGATGTTGAAGTGGGGTGCTGTGGTGTCGGGCACTTCTGAGGGATGCTCTGAGGTGAGGAAGATTATTTAAAGGGCAGAAAAAAACCCGTTCTTGAAGTTGCATTTTGGGTCAGATTTTCAGATGGTTAATTGAATGTTACATTGAAGGAATGCTTTGCCCTTCCCTGGTTTTCCGGTGTTGTTTTTTTTTTTCTTCCCTAAAGCAACTTTTGAGCTTGTTGAGTAGTAACGTGTTGTCTTTGGATCTCATGGGTGCTGTGCTGACAGTTTCCAGTCGAAAGAGTTGAGGGTGAATGGAGACCTTTGTGGAGGGAGATCTGGAGAGAGGAGAAGGCAGGTCCAGATCCAGAGATAGGATGGCAGTGACAGCTTCACGAGAGAAAGGAGCTGGCAGGATGCACCTGCCCTTGATATTCCCCAAGGCAGCACAGTTTTGCAGCTGCACGTGCAGTACATGAAATCCTGGCCCGTCTTGAATTATTGAGGCTGAGCAGCTCGGAGGAAGTTCCTGAAGTGGCTGTGGAAGAGTGTGATTGTAATATATAGAAGAGCTTTCCTATTTACTACAGAAAAATCTTGCACCTTGTTCTTCAAAATAAAGTCTTGGAAATAAATTATTCCGTTTTGCTCGTGTAACCAGGAGAAGTGCCAGAGCTATCTGAGCAAACTGACATATGATTGATACTTTACCAGACTCAGCCTTCTGCCGTGAAGGAATTCAGTTTGCATTCTGCATATACGGAAAATTAGATGAGCAGGGCTTGGGGTTTTTTGGTTGGGTTCGTTGTCTTTTTTTTTTTTTTTTTTTTTTTTTTGTTGTTGTTGTTGTTGTTTTTTTGGTTGTTTTTTCTTTCTTTAAACCTTGATTAACTTGATTGGCAAAGCTTTTGCTCTTTCTAAAAACACGCCTGTCAAAGCTGTCCCAAAATATTTTTGACTTGGTTTTTCAAACTACTTATAGGCTTCTTGCAGGGCGTTGTTGGCGTAGCCAGCACGACAGCAGCTTCACGAGGAATCTATTTAAAGTTCTGATAGGCAATGCTTTGTAAACGTGCGCTATTTAATGTATCTAGTATCGTATGTGTAGCAGTCGTTGCTGCTGATGTTCTCTGGGATGTTTCTGAAGCATCACCAAATCCGTGCGAGCTCCAGCCTTCCCGTTCCTCGGGTGGTCCTGCCTACACGCCTCCCACCCTTCCCTTCCCCGGCCGGGTCTCGCCTGACCTCCATTCTCTGCCTGTCTTCATTAGAAGGAAACCTGAATGACTGATTCACTGGGGAGTGATGCAGCAAAGGCCAAGTGTCAGGGCGTCTCTTAAGCGTGAGTGCTTTCCTTCAAAGCTGTCAGCCTTGAGACAAGCCTGATTCCCACCCCCACCTCCACGTCCTCATCTCCTGAGCTTGCACATTCCGGGGATTTCCTCTGCCTTACCTGGGCTTGCGTTGCAGCAGCAAGGTTGGGTCTGCTTATCCATGGTTCTCTTCTTATTTAGCTTGGTTTCGGAGGTGAGAAGCTGATGGTGGGCTTTGCACTGTGGGAATAATTAGTGTTTGCCCTGGCAAAGAGGCGGTTTCTGTTTGGGGAGGGAGTTGGCTTTCTGTGCACGCTTGTTTGCTGCTGTCTTTAATGACGTGGTTGCAAGTTATTTTTCCCCAGAGCCCCTGAACCACTCAGTGCACAGAGTTTAGAGAATAACACCCAAAGCCACTGGCTGCTGGCCCCAAATTCTGGGGTGGCTGTGGGTTCCTGCTGCTGGCTCTTCTCCAGAGAAGGAGCAAAAAGCTGTGGCTCTGCCCTTGCCCCTCGAGCTCTAAACTCAGCACCTGAACGGATTTCCCAGTGCTGTTGGGCAAGGCTGAAACCAGCAGCAAAAGAGCAGAACCTTCTGCACACATGCAGAACTGTGCTGCTTGATGGTCGGGTCACAAGCAGAAAGCTCATGGCAGCTACTGGGGTTGGAAATCTTCAGTTCTTATAGGCCATAGGAAGTGGCTTTTGCAAATGTTGGTCATGACTGCACAAAGAGGTGTTCAGTGAAGGTGCTGCATCCAGAAACTTTGGTTTTATTTTAATGCCAATATGTAAACAAACTGTGGCTACAAAGCTTGATCTGGTTTCGGTGACTGATGTTTGAGTTGCTGAGCTCACATCTGACTTCCCATACTTTTTTTTTTTTTTTTTACTGAAGCATTTGCTGAATGTTCAGCCTCAGTGGCAGCTCTTCACTGAACACGTACCAGTCGCACGGCCTCTGAGCAGCAGAGATGGGGAAAGGAAAGCTGGGGCCGTTCTGAAAAGGAATGTGCTTTCTCCAGGAGAGAGATCGGAGCCTGGGCTTTGGTGAGAAGGAGATCAGAGCCTGGGATTCAGGGACAACCATCCGCCCAGGGCTGCTGAGAAGGCTCCCGTTTGTTGGGCTGTCGTGCACGGAGGTCAGGCTTTGGTGGTGCAGCAGGGAATCCTTTTTTTCCTCCTTTTTTTTTTTTTTATTCATTGTGCATGCTGCTCGCTGGGGCTGGGGCTGTGGAGACTGTGAGAACTGCCAGAGAAATTCAATTTTGGCTTCCTTGAAAAGCACTTCAGAGCAGTGCCACCAGGCAAGATCCCAAAGCAGATAATCGAGGGTAGGATGGGGCCCCGTGAGGAATGGGCCGGGGAACCTCTCTGCTGGGCTGGTAACAGCTCCAGCTCGTGTTGGTGCAAGTGGTCAGCCTTGCAAGTAGTGACTGCGCCCGGCGTGGTCTGTGCTCGGCTTGCCGTGGCTCTCGGACCGGTCCGGTGCTTTTGTTTTTAAAGCACAGGGTTATAATTGCAGCTGTTTGAGCACTGCAATTTATCATGGCCACACATGTTCTGCAACACTCCCAGCTATGTGGCTGGAGCAGAGGCTTTCGCAACGGAGTTCTAATTGCCGGTGTCAGGCCGGGGAGGGGAGCGCAGCGCAGTCCTGTACAACTCCCAGAGATCGCCAACTGCGCGAGAGTTGCCCC
This sequence comes from Megaceryle maxima, assembly GCA_024605025.1. NCBI lineage: Eukaryota > Metazoa > Chordata > Aves > Coraciiformes > Cerylidae > Megaceryle > Megaceryle maxima. Next base: position 21,969 of record JANHGN010016357.1, read on the forward strand.
ACATCCTTTCTTGTGAGCGACTCTGGAGCTACGGAGCCTGGGCTGTGTCCTCTGGAGCAGTATTCACACGGTTTTCAGGAGGTTAGGGCTGTGTTGAGGAGAGAGGGGGGGGGAAAAAGCCTTTTCTGCAGTCTGGTGAGCTCTGTATAAACAGTTTTCTCTGGAGCATGAGGATGATGGAGCTTTCAGTGGGCCTCTGGAGAAAAATCAGGGCTGGACCCTGGGAAGACAAATCGCAGCCTGCAACAATCACAGTTCTTCTAAATGTTTGGGTTTGAAACGATGCTTCCTCTCATGGGACTGGCACAGCCTTTGGGTAATTCAGCCTGGGATACCCGACGCTGCTGTGATTCATCCGGATTTCCGAGAGCTCCTGGGACGCTTCTCGTGCAACACTTTCCTTACAGCACCGAGAATTATTCGACTGTGAAAGGAACCAATCCTCCAGGTACTTACAGTTTTAGGGCTGTTGTCATAGCATAAGCTGCACCAATTTGAATGGATATAACCACCTCAAGTAGGTGGGGGCTGAGCATCGACAAAACGATGCCGTGCACGGAGAGGAAGAGTCGCATTGTCGTAACTCTGTGTATTACTGAAGTGCCAAATGGATTAGGAGCTTTAAAAGCTTTAAATTTCTGTGCTTTTGGCATCGTCTCCTTGGAACGAGCGCACCTCTGTAGCGAAGCTTTGGGAAGGAAATGGTGCTTGAATGGATAGTCCCAGACTAGTTTCTTCTAATTTTACTTGCAATCAAGTGATGGAGAGGGAGAGACAGATGCTGCAGCTGCGTGATTACAGCAAATGCAGCTGTTAACACACTTGCTTATTTTCCTACTAATGAGGCATCAACTCTCTTCTGATTTTGCTGTTTGGGTAGCGGTCTTATTCTAGCAGAAAATTGGACCAGTGCTGGGGTTTGTTTTAAAGTTTTCTTTATTCTGATCTGGTTTGGGTTCAACAGCTGTCGAGGGACTTTTTCAGAACTCATCCAGTTTGAGGAGGGAGGCAACGAGCCGCTTTAGAGTGCTCGGTGGGCTCTGGTTGCAGCAGGTCAGGCCAAGCTGCTTCACTGGACTTGTTTCATTTCTGGTAGAGTTACACCTATGGCTCTTCTCACCACTAATCCGGGTTTCCTCAGCTGCAAGCAGTAAATGGGTGGTTCTGGTTTAAGTATTTTCACTTTCAATTCTTTGGATTATTTTATGATTTCTTGGAGACTTGTGGGCACAGTTGGTTTTCCTGTTTGTTTTTGGTTTGTTTTTTTTTTTTTTTTTTTCTGTGTGAAGCAATACAAAGGTGGAAAGAGGCTGGAGAACCCTGACATGCTGAAATGAATACAATACTTGCTGTAAGTAAACTCAGCATGACTCTGATTTTGAGGCAGGATACACTCAACTGTCAGATGGTTTAGTTTTGAGCCGCATCCAAAAGCTTCTGTGTTACGCTGGGGGAAGAAAAGGTGTTGCTGGGTCAGGGGTAAGCCTGAGTCTCCGCTGCCCTCTGCTTTCTGCCAAGCAGGGGGATGAGCAGGAGCAGAGCAATTTGGGCAGCGCGTGAATCTGGGGGTTGGACTGGGCGATCTGCAGAGGGCCCTGCCATTCAGGGACTTGTGTAGGCATGGAGACTTGTCATCTTGTCACCCTTGACTCTGTGGAAGGATGGGAGAGTTTCTCCAAAAGAAATGGTGAGGAACACATCTAAAACGTTGCAGTTGGCTTCTGTAGCATCTGGGGCCAACTGTTGGTGTCCTTCCCCCTCTCTCCTGGTTTGGTTGTGATGGTTTGTGATACATTCCAGTTGCGTGCAGCTCTGGAACAATGGTTCATTGCAGATGCTGAATGTGGTTGTTCCCACCTCCACTAGAGTAAGTCAGAAAAAGGGCTCCAGCTCCTACAAACCCCTCTGCGGGTCACGGTGGTTGATCTATCCAGCTGGTGTCCCGGGGAGGTTCCCCGTGTAGAAATGAACCTTTTTAATCACACTTTGTAACTGATCCACTCAATCAGTTTATTTCTCCTGGTAATATTGAGCCAGCGCAAAGCAAATGGGATTCAGTCCTGGGTTGGAAGACAAACAGAATTCACCTGACTTCGGCCTTCAGGTTTTTAGTGGGGTGTGGATCCAGAAGAATGACCTCTCTGTTTCCAAACTGAGGAAGGCACGGAAAGTCCTGACTGATTTTATCTTTTTTTTTTTTTTTTTTTTTTTTTTTTTTTTTTTTTTTTTTTTTTTGTGTGTGTGTGTAACTGAGGAATCTGTGGTGGAAACTTCTGAGATAGTGACGCTGAGCTCTGCATTTGCTTGAGTTACTTTGGTTGTATTTCTGCACGTTGTCCTCTGCTTCTGTTGTAATGCTGGATTTACAGTCACGTGGAAGTGTTACTGGGTGGTACTGGTGCTTCCCTTGCTGGTGCTAGAGGGATTTTTCTTGGCTGTAAGGCCAAAATGTGTGAGGTTGGCTTAATTTGTCTTCCTGCACATTTCCAGATACTTAGTTCTCTGTCTGCAGGTGAGTGCCTCAGAATATTAGAGCAGCTGACCTCTGAGTGTGGGAGGGAGAACTTGGCGCCCAGATGCCAAGAAGGAGATCTATGCAGACATGACCTTTTTATTAAAAAGTAATAAATAACCCCCCGGCTGCCTGGGATTGACTTGCTGCCGTGCCTGAGAACGTGTCGTGTCAGAGGGCTGGTGTGACTGACTCTGAAAATGGCTTTGCATCGAATCTCGCCGCTCTTCCCGCTGCAGCGCGCTGACGACCCGCTCCATCTGTTGTCATCTTCATTCCTGATGGGGTCAAGCAGGGCAGGTGGTCCCTGTGCTGCTAACAACTCTCTGCTCTGCTGTTGGGAAAAATCCCCTTCCTTCCCTCTCTACCAGAACTTAAGAGCATATGTGGTACGACCAAAGCCGCATCCAGGGCACTCGGGTTTTGTTACTCTTAAGGCGTTCAAATGCCGATGGGCTACGAAGCCCTGGCAAGCGAAGGCTGGGTGGTGAGTGGCCAGAAGGTCAGACTGCTGCTTGCAAAAGTTGGAGGAGAAAGAGCAGCCCGATGCAAGCCACGGCTGTTTGCTTTGGGGTTTTCACCTCTCTGCTGAGCACCTCTGCCAGAGGCTCGGGCTCTCGGTGGGGACAATGGGAAATAGGATGAGAGATGCGAGGAAAGCACTGGTCCGTGTGTCCTGGGAAAATTACCCTCCCCAGGGCACGGTTGCCCAGGCTGCCTGGTCTGCTGCTGCCAAACCCTGCTGCCTGATGGGTTTTTGGTTGGTTTGTTTGGGGTTTTTTTGTTTGTGGGTTGGTTTGGTTTTTGTTTTTTTTTTCAAATTACAATCCCCTTGCAAGCTCCAGAGGTGGTGTGTGGTCGGTTTGACCTCTTGGGCAAGAAGAATTCCAATTTTGGAGGAAGTGGTCTGTCTGACTCTAAGCATCCTCCTAATTTTTCCAGAACCTGGTTTTCTTACCAGAAAAACAGGGCTATAGATAAATGTTTGTTCCTCCCAGAGCACTCCTGTCTGGGTGCTGGCCAAGGGAGGTGTCCCCATGTGTGACAGGGCATAAGGGGCCACTGTCCCCAGAAGACATTGGGAAGGTTCTGAGTTCTAGAAAAGCAGCATGCAAACCCCAGGAGCTTTCAGTTCCAGAGTTTCTTTTAGTTAATGCATATATAAGCAAGTCAATTAAAACACATTGGGCTTATTTCAAATAGATAATCTAATTATCAGCTTGATTAAACCGTACCAAATGAACAGTTCTTGTAATTCGCTAGCTTTGTTCTAATCACTGCAAAAGCAGTAGTAGCTTTAATTAAGAGCCTCAGAAGTGGCAGAGCGGTGTCGATGGTGTCAGTGGGAGGGGTGAGCCGGCAAGCACCTGATTGCAGGGAGGATCAAACTGCTCCGAGGTCGATGCCGATGTGAAGACTGACTCTTTGGTGCCAATAAAGGGAATTTGACTACTTAATAAATGCCATTAAATGCCAGTAGTTTTCCTTTTCTGCTGTTTCCAGTGCTCGGATACAGACTTAATTAAGTCTGTTCCAATATCACTCAATTAGTCTGGCTTTTAGAAATGGTTGGTGTCACCTGCCTGTATCCTTCCCGAGCCTTAGACCTGCAGCTTCTTCTGGGAATGTGTTCTGCTCCGGGCTACTAAACAGCTTAATTCCTCCAGCAGCAGAGACAAGCCTGCTGCGGGTCGCTTGAGCAGCTGCAGCGGGAGAGCGCAGAGACCCTTCTGCTGAAAATGGGGTACGGGGAAATGGGAATGGGGTTTGGTTTGCTGGATGACTCAGGAAGCCAACACGCGGCTGAAGGGGCAGTCCAGACGGAGCTGTTCCTCTCGGAGCTGTTCCTCTCGTATCACTGGCTTGCTAATTAGAGGCCGTTTATTAGTAAGCTCCTAGTCACCGTGAGGGCAGAAAGCCCGGGGTGGTCTCTGGTGAGCCCCCCGCCGCTGCTGCTGCACCTTGGGCGCTGACAGGAAGAGTTCCCTCTGGCAGCACATCGGAGCCAGGCCGCTTCTGTGAGGCTCTCCCTGGCTGGGGAGGTCCAGATGTGCTGCAGGTGTCCGGGCTGCCAGCGCTTTCGTGAGGGTGCTGGCTTGCTCAGCCGTGCCCTGAGCGGGGCCCTTCCTGTTCCGGGTGTGGGTCCTTATCTCTTCGCTAATTCCTGTTGGTTTCAAACAGCAACTTGACACAGCGTCCAGATGAAAAGTCAGGAGCGACGTGCGGATGAGTAAGGCTTTTTCCTCCCATAAATATATTTTCGGGACCTCTCTGCCAAATGCGATGATTTGGTTGTTTAATGTCCACAACGTATATAAAATGCAACCTCGGGGAGCGACAGCAGCAGCGAGTAGCCAGGTTCAAACCTGCATAGGGATTTGCATGTATTTAACTTATTAATGTTGGCAGGTCTCTGCCTAATAGACCCAAGTTTATTTTTCACAGGAGTAGGTGGACTTTTTATTTTTCTTTTGTCTAATTGTTTCAGCAAACAACAATGAAACGCTCTGCCTGTATCAACACGCAAGCTGTCGAATACCTGGGGTTTATTTCTGCTGTATGCCCCGGACCGACCGGCGTCAGCAGCTTTGAGGAGAATTTGTAACGCGTTAGAAGCGGCATCGGCGTAACAGGGGACGGGGCGGAACAGCCTCCTGGCCTTACCCTGCTTTTCCCAGCTGCCGCGGCATTTGCCGTCACCGCCTTGCTTTTAATTACTGTCGTATTCTATGGCTTAATATTAAACCACATCTCATTGCATCCTGTCCCTTAATTGGCTTAACTGGCCATCACCCAAAAAGACTCTGCTGTGTATAGAAACAAGCTTCCCCAAATATTTCCTAATTGGCAGTTGGTGCTTTGTGAGGAGATGGGTCCCTCTCGACGATATTAATAGATGTTTTCTTCTGTTCGTTCTCAGGATTGGACATTGATCCTATGACGCATGCCCGGAAGAAACAACTTTTCCTTCTGAAGCATCCAGCTGGTTCTGCTGGCCGAGCTTCATCGCCGACAGGCAGCGGGAGGATGGACAGGACCGAGGCAGAGGGCGGCGAGCAGAGAGACGGAAATGCCACCGAGGCTTCGAACTGTCCGAGTGGGTTTGTGGGGACGAACAAAACCAAGACTTTGCATGAGGTGCGAAAGACGTACCCGCTGCGGAGACGTCTGCTCCCCTCGGTGAACAAAAAGACCTGCAAGGTGCTCCTCACCAGGCTGGAGGACGTGGCTCTGTCGAAACAGACCCAGAGCTGTAAAAAAAAGGACCTTCCCAGTTGGATGGAGGGTTTGGGACCTGCTTTGTTCTCCGAACAAGTTCAGCCTGTGGGAGCAGGGAAGAGTGATTCATCTGGGGAAAAGTGCACAGTAACTTATCCAGGGACAGAGCAAGACCTTGACAGCGCTCCCTCGGAGCCCCGGAAACGCCGGCTGGCCTCGCTGAACGCGGAGGCGGTGAACAACCTGCTTTTCGAACGGGACGATGGCTTGCTGTCCGGGAGGCGCTTTCGGAGGGACTCCGCCAAAGGCGGCGGAGACTGCGCCGTTAAGAGTTTGCATTGCAAAGCTGGTGACACCTGGCCCGCGCTGGAAAAAAACGCTGTGAAAACAGGTAAAGGAAAAAACCGGCACGAGCCCAGTCAGAAATGCAATAGCTGTGACCATTCACTGGATGAGGTCTTTGATGATGGGACAAAGAGGGAGGACGGTGCCATCTCCTGTCACCCCACCCCAAAGAGACTGGCCAGCCTGAACGCTGTGGCTTTTCTGAAGCTGACCCACGAGAAAGACCAACCCCTGAAGCCGAGGAGTAAATCAGATGGAGAGGGCAAGTCTGAGAACCACTGTTCAAAATCTACACTCAAATGGGCCAAAGCCGGCAGGAAGAATTGCGTCAAATCCAAGAAGGAACTGGGTGGTGTGAAACTGGAAGGTCAGCACGGCTGGCGAGGGCTCGCTCTCGGCGCTCTGGGGAAAGGAGAGCAGCGGGACTCCCCCAGGCTCTATGGGACGACAGAGCCCGTCCCTTACGAGTCGCTGTCTGGCTCCTACGCTAGCACAGAGGGTTTCTACCACAGACTGCCTTTGCTTATGGGTGGGCAAGCTTCCATGAAGCCGGAGTATGGAAGACCTGGAGAGAAATCCCCGACCCCCAAACAGGAATTTCATCAGCCTTCCTTCCCCGTGCAGCAGTTCCCTCCCTTGCCGGTGCCGGGAAACCACACGGATTGCGGCTGTCTCTGCGAATCCTCAGATCTGACTCCGCTGAACGGGTTTTACGTTTATTATGGCCAAAGTGGGTACAGTGGCTACTCTCACTGCTCCGTTTACCCCAAGGACGAGCTTTCACAGTCCGCTACCTGCGAGGGGCTCTTGGTATCACCCGGTTCCTTGCCGTCAGGTGCTCATTTCCAGCCGCTCCACTGGTGTAACTCTCCGTACTGCTGCGGAGAGGGGACGGCGATTAACAGCTACAGCGTCTGCGGGGTCGTGCACGTGCCGGAGGGCAGGGTCGGCACCGTGCACGCCGGACGGAACAGCTACCCCTACAAAATGCCTTTTGCAGCAGGTAAGGTGCGGAGCGCGAGCAAATCTCGTTCAGGGCTCCTAGGAGCAGAGGGCTGGTTCTGCGCGGTGCCCAGTCAAGGTATCTCGTTGCCAGGAGGCAATGCAGAGGCTCTCTCTGTGCGCCGCACGCTGCTCGGAAAGGATCCGCGTTCTGCCTTCCCCTTCCCCCATTTTTAGCCCCGAGGGTTTTTTCCCCACTGAAAGGTCTTGTTGGTGTAGAAAGCATAGAATCGGTGAAAGGATTTGGGCAGTGAGAAGGTGACTCATGACTTGTGCCGGAGCTAACCGCTTCACTTGGATGTGTGTAAAAGGAGGGGGTTTGAGTCCCCACATGCTCTGCAGGGCTCCTCGCCGTCCTCCCGCGCCGCTCTGAGCGGAGGGTCTCGAGCACATCGGGCCGAGTTACTGCTCTGTTCCCAAAGCTCGTCCTGGGGAGCAGAGGAGGGTGTGGGGCGGTGTGGAGAAGCAGCGTTTTCTTGGTCGTTAGGCTCTTACCGGTGCAAGCTGGGCAGGGGATGCAGCCTTTTAAGATTTTACGGACCAGGGCAGGCAGGGCTGCGTAGCAACTCCCTTCAGGTCTGTTCTTTGGGCAGATGCAGGAATTTCACTGTGGTGATGTAAGCACCAGCAATGCCCTTTGGTGAGTAGTGGTCACATCTCTGCTCTTAACGTCCGAGGAGAGCAGGTGAGGGTGTGAGAGGTGATGCCGTTCCCTGCCCAGCGCGCTTCTGCCCTACTCTCTTCTCAGACTTTGTCCTCCCATGTGCTTTATCTTGGAGCTGTGCCTTTGCTCCTGAAAAATATCTTTTGAAATATTTAGAACCGGATAGTTGCGTGGGGTTATCAGACACCAGTACTTTGTATAAAAGCCATGGAGCGCTGCGGTCTGCAGAGGAGGCTGCTGCTGCAGCTCTTTGAGTGCAAACATCGCTCTTTCTGTCAGCCACGTGTTGGAGTCAAAGAAGGCACGACTTAGCTGCCAAAAACAGATTTCCAGGTAGGTGGATGAAGTTTTGGGTCGAGACAGGCTTTGTCCTCTTCCTCTGCGGGAAGCTGCTGAAGCTCAGGAGCATTTGGTCCAAGTGTAATTTCCACTTTCCCTAAATATCCCCCGTGTGACGGTGCCGCTTCCTACGGCAGCAGCCAGACAGCCTTCGCTGGTGGCTTCGCAGCTTTTTCAAGCTGAGTGTTTGCAAGAGAAGCAGCTCAGCAATGTGTTCCTGCCTGACAGCTCTGAGTGTAGCGCCCCGAGGTCACAGCAGGCTCCTCTGTGCCTGGGGCTGCACGCGCCGGCACCTCTGGCAGGGTGCAGGTGGTGCATGTGGAGCCTTTCTCGGGGTGCAACCCTCCCTGCGAGCTCGCTGGCTTCTCACGGTGCTGGCTGGGGCAGTGCTGGGTCCAGGGGCAGGTATTTACTGGAGGGATGTCACCCCACCGCTGACATCTTCCTTGGTGTGGTTTCCTTCCTGTGAGCAGCTTTGATTTACAAGCCTACGACGTTGGAAGAATTTAGACTTGGTTTTGTGGACTGAAGTCTGTAGGGAGGTATCCCAGAGTATTAATGTTTAGGAGCTGATTTTTATAGATGTGTGTGCCCCTGAAATCACTGCACCGGGTTAATTTAGTGAATTAAAGGAGGACTTTGGCTGGAAGCAATGGGTTCCCATCTGAGAACACTGGTCTGAGGGGCTCCAGCTTGCTGTGTCCCGTGCCTTGTGTAACATCTGTCTTACCTGCTGTGTTTGAGATGTCCCTGTGGAAACATCAGTGTCCGTCTGGTGCAAACGGAGGGACCGGGCTGGGATCCTGGGTAGTTGGGGTGTGCCACGTGCGGGGCAGGGGCTCTGCTTTGCCGTCCCACTGGTGGTTTGCAGCATGCAGTTTGAAAGCAGCGTGGTGGGGATGAGACCAGCCGGGCTGCGAGAGACGCTCCAGTGCCAGCGTTGGGGCTGGAAGTGTCTGCAGCCAAGGACAGGGTGCCAGGGCTGCCAGCAAGGCCAGCTCTGCGCTGCTGTCCTGAAGCTGAGTAGATACTCTGTGAGCGTCATCCTGCTTTAGCTCAAGCTTGAAAACTGCTTTTGTAAGCAAAGTAACTCCAGAGGTGATTCACCGCTCTGCGGGTCCTGGGCCTGCCAAGGCCAGGCAGGACACCTGAACTCGCATCCTGACGTCTCGGCTCGCTGCGGGAGGTGCTGCCGCGTTTGCTGCTGGGGGCCAGCAAAGCCTGGGAGGGTCCGTAGCAGCACTCACAGCTCTGCAGTGGCTTTGTTGCAGCCCTCTCAGGGTGGGTCAAGAGGGAGACGGGAGGCAATAACTCCCTGTTACTGCGAGGGGATCTCAGCTGTTATTCAGCTGGAGCTCGGTGGCTTCAGCTGGTTTTTAACTTCCAGATTTTTTAGCAGCTCTGCAGCAGTGCAGTCCCACAGACCTGCCAGGACATGCTCCGGGCTGGAGGCATCTCCTGGAGGTTGCCTGAAGCTGCCCTTTTCTGTCACCCCAAAAAGCACGCTCTCCGATTTGGGGAGCCAGGGGTGCATTGTGTGCTGCTCTGGGATCCTTCCTCCTGCTGATGGTTGGTAATTCAACCCCGACTCGCTCTTCTGTCGGACACGTCGCCCTGAGTCGAGGGCTTGTTTTGTGACTCGTGGCGTGGCGTGAGGTGTTCTTGGGATGCTTCCAAGAGGCCGCCTCGCTAACCTGTCATGGTTAACACGGCCACTTCAGGGCCGTGGTGTTGCTGAAGGCAGCTGCCCGCCTCATCCCACGCGGTCCCGTCCCTCCTCGCTTTGTATCTCGGGAGTTAGTTTGGAGAATCTTCTCAATTTCCCCTGATTAGTAGAGTTTGGCTTTCTGAAAGAAGCTGGCTCCTGCTATAGCGTAGTTTAATCCTTCCCATCATTCTGATAAACCTTTTATTTCTGTTATGCATATTGACAGGCCGGAACCGCTTTGGACACTGGCCAGCCTTGTGTGTCTCAGTGGCTGGTGTCCCTTCGGGGGGTCTCGGATGGGTTCATTGTAGTGTGGTGCCATCGGCAGCACCGTGTCATTGGGAGCATCGCGGGCTTGGAAATAGCTTTGCTTTTAGAATCCAGTGACAGTGCAAAATGAGATGGCAATGTGCAGAGTGTTTGCTGCTCTAAAAGGAGATTCAGGGGAAAATAGCAGTGGTTGGGGACAGTCCTTGCTGTGTGCTTGTCTTGTGTTTCAGATGAGATCCATGTCTCTCTTCTTCCCTTCTGTTAGAAGGCTGCAAGTCTCTGGACCAGCTGAACCTCACAATCCCCGTGGCAGGGCACCCCGCGTCACCTGCCCACCCGCTCTCAGGATGTCCTGTACCCAGCGTGCCACCGGCTGCAGAACCCGTTCCTCATCTGCAGACCCCCAACTCTGACCCTCAGACCATGGCCCGAGAATGTCCCCAGAGCTCAAAGCCTCCCAGCGGCTCCAAATCCGGTCTCCGAAATACTACGGGCTGTCTCCACGCCTCTGACAGCAAAGCAGCGGGAGGTCACTCCCACCCAAAGCAGCAACGCATCAGCAGGCGGAGAGCTACCAACGGCTGGATACCTGTGGGCACAGCCTGCGAGAAGGCTGTCTATGTTGTGGTAGGTGTCTGCTGAGCACCGGTCTCCGCGGCCGTACGGCTGTACCTGTTTGGGCTTCTCCAGGGGAATAAGGTCATGAAGGCTCGAGAGCGTTGTGGGTGTTTCTTCGAGGTGGTGATGGTCACTAGATGCCACCTAGAGCCTCTTGCACAAGCTAATGGTGCCTTTTGGCTGGGCTGCTTGGCTTCAAGGCCCAGATGCTGTCGGCGTTGTTTTTCTCGTGTGCCCTGGCGCTCCCTCACGCAGCGTGACGGGCGGTTTGGAAAGGTAGGAGAACCTGCTGCTCCTGTGCTAGCGTCAGCTGAAACAGTGCAGTGAGGAACACTGCTGCCTTCGGCGTCTGCAGGGGTGGCACCTGCCACCCCTGAGAGTCCATCCTACAGAGATGTCCTCCAGCTGCCTCCTCCCAGCTTAGGGCAAACCTGTTTGAGAAGGTGAGGGATGTTTTGATCTTGTTATAAGGAGCAGTTGTCTAAAGGGTCTTCTTGATGATGGTGTCTGTGGCCCAGCAGGGACCTCACAGAGGACTGTGAAGTGTCCTGGCTCCCAAGTGGAGTTCTTCTAGCACCCAGTATCCTACTTCCTGTAAGTTATCTGGTGGCATGGCCACTCCACCAAGGAGTTCTCATCTGTACTTTTTCAGAGCAGGGGTGGAGTCCCCGTGATCCCTGGAGGGGTTTCCAAGCCCCCTGTGGAGCTGTGGTGCTGAGGGCCATGGGTCAGTGGTGCCCTGGCAGTGCTGGGGGAGACCATAGAACTCTGGAGCCCAGGCAGACGGGTCTGTGCCGCTGGCTGCGGTGGTGTAACCTTGAGCTGTGCAGAACATCATCCAGATGAGCTCTGTAGCTTCAGCGCCTGGGGCTGTGTGCAGGTCCCAGGGGCTGCACCAGGGTGAAGCCCACAGGAGCTGGAGCTGGGCCTCTTGCACCCGCTGCTCAGGTTGTGACTCTGAGAAGAGCAGCACCGTTAAGCTCATGAAGTCCTGGCATGTAAGGCTTCCCACTTCACCTGGGCGATCTGGCAGGAGGTTAAACCCATCCTGCTTAGGCATTCTGAAAGGAGTTTTCAGATCTGAGCTAAAATAAAATTTAAAAAATAATAATAATTTAAAAAAAACCCAAACCACAACCAGTTCACAGTCCAAAAAGTGACCATTTAATAACATTAGAGGGTACAGAGGAAACGTTAGCATTAAGGAGAGCTTTATGTCATGGCCTCCCTGCCCCTCCCTGCCCTGTGCATGTGAAATGTTTCATGTTTCACTTGTTTTCTTACAATATTCATCCCGGAGAAACGTGTAGCATTCCAAACATGCCCAGTTCTCTGTGCCTTTGAATACAAAGGCAGTGCACGTCTACAGGCAGGCAGATAAAATGGGGATTTTTTGCATGCAGAAGTGAAGGTTTTTATTTTGAAATAAGGGTGTTCCTTTTAGAAATACGTGGTTTTGTGGGACCTGCTGTCCTGCGAGTCAGCTGCCCCTTACTGCCAGCGCTACGTAGGAGAAGTTGTGTCTTGCTGTATATGACCTGGGAGCACTTGGATGCTCTTCCTCGGTGGACTTTCTTTAGCTATGAATGCTCCACCCGTGGAAAAAGTAATTCTTTGACCTAAGCTTTGTGGTTATGAACCAACCTGGTGGGAATACAGATGCCAGGAGCGGTCTTATGCTGTATGACTTCTCTGAGACCTCTTGGAGCAGGGGCACTTTGCCCAGAGGAGGCTGAGGCAATGATTTAATCTGCAGCAGGACCAGAGGACTCTTGGACTGAGGTAGCAAACAACAAACTAACTCTTCACCTGTACGCTCAGGGCACTTTATTTTTGTGTGTGTTTTAATGGTATAGAATGAACCGGAGCCGGCCGTTCGCAAGAGCTACCAGGCTGTGGAGAGAGATGGGGAGATTATCCGCGTACGAGACACCGTCCTCTTGAAGTCAGGACCCCGGAAGAAATCTATGCCGTACGTCGCGAAGATATCGGCGCTGTGGGAAGACCCCAAAACAGGTACTGTGCCCAAAGAGTATGTGTTGCCTCTGTGCTCAATGGGTGAGGGTGAGCTGGAACTGGGGAGGTGATGGATCTCGGGAGAGCTGCAGGCTTATTAGGGCACTCCACTGCTGCCAGAGAGGGTGATGAAGAGATAAGCTCCGTGGCTTTCCTTCCGAGCGTTCCGGGAGCTGGAATGCTCTTTAATCACTAGCCTGGGACTGCTAATCACAACCTTCCTGGTCAGCAAAGCACATAATATCTGCCAAGCACCCGTCTCGGCGACAATCACCTTTATTAGTTCATTGCAACAGACACCTCGGGAGCTGCTCTTTACTCGGATGCTCTCTCCAGTGTCTGGACTGGGAGCCGGTGTGGAGCACAGACTTGGCAGCAGAGGCTCTTGATGGGACCCGGGTGGAGGTGGTGACTGGAGTAGTGTGGCTTTGATGGTCAGGTCCCATCAAGAAAAATAAATAAATAGAATTGCATGTAAAGGAGGTGATCGGCGTGTGGCCAGACCCATCCCGGTGTCATCCTGTGACAGCACTTCTGGCGTTAACCTGGGAGTTAATGCTGCAAGTACCCAGCTTGGCATCAGCATCTTTTTCAGCCTGTGTCTGAATGGACACTTCTGTCAGATGGAAAATGGAAAAAGGTTGATTTTGTTGTTTGGTTTTGGTTTCTCGTGGGTTTTGTTTATTTGTTTGGGTTGGTTGGTTTGGGGGTTTGTTTGTTTGTTTGTTTTTCTTCTTTTCTTTGTGCCTGAGCTCTTTGTGATGCTGTAACAGAAGTAGAAGGGGTTGCAGGTGTAATGGAATAGCAACATGACCGCCTCCATACAGCTTCTTGCTGTAACAAAAGGACACCTAGTTCAGCATGAAATATTTATCACGGCACAGCTGGCTCTACGTGAGCGCTGTGGGAATGAAAGGGATGGAGCAGGAGGAGGAAGGTGAATATTAGTGGGAAAACACGACGAGAAAACTGAGGCTTGACATATTTTAATGACTGTTCTTGCAGGGGAGCTGATGATGAGCCTCCTGTGGTATTACAGACCGGAGCACACTCAGGGAGGCCGCAACCCCAGTATGCACCAGGTGAGCTGGCCGCAGGCGGAACTTGGGGCGAGGGGGTCCTGGCATGTCCATCTTTCTGCAGGAAGATGGGATTAGCCTGAGCACCATCTCCCTGCCCTCCTGGGTGGCCTGGAACTCAAGGGGCTGAGCTTCTGTTTGGAGTGAACTAGATCCATCTGTTGACTGGGATGCAGCTGTTGCCAGATGTGTTGAGTGATGGTGTCCTACAGATGGGCTTTTTCCCTAGTTTATTGGCACGTGGAGGAGTTCTGGGCTGTGACAGGAGCTGCTGCCTTCTTGACGTGGCCACCTCTTCAGTTTTAACTTTTCCTCCTTTAATCTGAGGAAATCCTGCACGTTGAGTGGACGTTCCCTTTGCCTGCTGCCTTAGGAGTAAGGAAGAGCGAGTTTATACTGGATGGAAATCAGGCACCTTTCCAAACTGGGTCTTTAATTCAGCCAGGAACGCAGAGCCCAGTGCAGGAGCCCCCACCACAGTCCGGCTGGGAGTGCCGGGATCGTGTGCTGCCAGTTTACTGCCCATCCCTTCAGCTGCTCCACAAACTCCTTTGGTCCGGGCAGACCCAGAGGCATCATCCTTCGCCTGCTCAGGTTTCCGAAGAGAATTAAGGGCTGGCTCGAGGGTGTTGTGCCAGAGTTTGCTTTTTAAAGGGAAAAATACGTGTGGATTGTTGAATTCACGCCTGGCTCGGCTCGTGTTGGGTGATGGAACAAGCTGTTTTTAAACTGGGAATGGAGAATCTACAGCTATTTGCAAGCCACCAAAACACTTGGTGCTTTTTTTTTTTTTTTTTTTTTTTTAATAGAAGAGGAGGGAGGGGGTGAGAGCAGGGCTGGGGAATTGTACCTGCCTCACCTGCAGGGCCCAGACGAGCTTCTAAACCCAAACGTGGTACCAAGCTGCAGTTTTCTGGTTGCACTTCAGCGCAGAGTGAGAGCCAGAGCTGTGGCCAGGAGGAATCAAGCCAGTTTTTTGCACGCCTGCTTAATTACACAAGACTTCAAATGAGCAAGTGCTCTTTGGGCCGAGGAGCTGGGCCGGGCTTGCCAAAGCTGACTCAGATAGTTTTGGTTTAAGGAGCAGACCAAACCCTGCGGTGCAGAAGCGAGGTGTGGTGGCATTTTCAGTTTCTCTGAGCATGTCCCCAACCAGTGACCCTTTTTGGAGTCTTTCCTTGCAGCTGCCTTCCCTGGGGCCATGAGCAGAAACAAAGCTGCAGGTCACGCCCCCAGCCCGGCACAGAGCATCCCGACTGCTAGAGATCATCTCTGCTGATCTAACCACACCTGGAATTCTTCCAGGTGGCTCTGTCTGGGTTGCCCCGTATCTAACCAATCCTGCCTGCCGCAAGCGCCCCAAATTACCCTGGGAACAGCGGCTCTTGCTGCTTCCCTCACTAAACCAGTGAGTTTTAACTGAATCGGGATGCGGAAAGGGCTGGAACAGCAGGGATTCCTTCAGCTTTGATGTGAGATGGGTTAGAAAGGCTGGTCGTGTGTCACAGGGCAGGAGTAAAGACAGCCAAGTGCTGTTCAGCCTCCGCCACCAATCCGAGCTGTAGGAATGCATCGGAAGCGTTCCCCACGCACGGAGGGGACAGTGAGGGAAGAACATCCCGAGGAGCTCGGAGGAGCGTGTGGGTGGGGAGAGCTCTGACCTCCTGCCCGCAGGAGCGTTGCCCGCTGGGTTTTCTGGACGTGCTCCAAAGGCTCCTTCCAGGCGGGTCTGTGCACGAAGTCAGGTCTTGGATGAGCTGGAGCAAAGGCTCCTCTTGCAGGGCTTTTTCTGAGGCTCTGCAGCACCTCCCCTGAGGGAGTCTGCCTTCCTCCCCCTTACCTGTCCTGTCATCATTCCCAGGCATCGCAACAGCGCTTTCAAAATCCTTTTTGTTTGTTGGTTGTTTTTCTTTCCCCGGTACAGCATTGCAAAATCTCCTCTCATGGGACATTTCTCAGTGATGGCCAGAAGCTCTGGTAGCCCCAGGAGGAAAGAGGGGGCTGAGAGGTGTAGCTGGTGGTGGCCTCGCTGCTGAAGTGCCTTTATAGTGTTGGCAGCCCGCGTGGGATTTGGACACAGCCTCACAAAGCGTGTTGGGCACTGTTAAATGATGGGAGTAAGAACTGTTGATGCTTTGCTCACGTGTTGCTGGATGGAATCGTGGTGCGCTCTGTAGATAGGTCCCAGAACACCTGGCAGGTGTCTGGATGATGTGAAATGCTGGCTCTAAAGAGTGTCTGCTTTGATAGACTCCCCTTTAAGGTGCTGGGTGAAGGTGGCCTCCCTGGGGTCCTGGCCATCTGGGTGACCTCCTCCTGCCTTCCCTTGCAGAATGAGATCTTTGCATCCCGGCATCAGGACGAGAACAGCGTTGCCTGCATAGAGGAGAAGTGCTACGTGCTGACCTTTGCAGAGTACTGCAGGTAGGTGGTGCTCTTAACTTGCTGTTCCTGAGACCTCCATCTATCTCTAGCTCTTGTCACTCTTCCCGTTTCCAGCCATCACCCAGCAGAACTGTCCCAGCCCTTGGTCTAGCTGGAGCTGGGTGAGTTACACTCTCCGTACGGGTTCGGTGCTGCAGCCTCTGGGTGCTGGTTCTGCTCCGGATTCATCACGTCTGGTTTGTGTAACCTGTATGCTTTAAGAGGCTCGCAGAGGTTCCTACCTGTCTGACCGTGGTGCCACGTGTGGGCATCAGTGGAGGACAGTGCAGGAGAACCCATAACTTGGAGCTAAAACCAAAGCAAGCAGGAAATCATCCACTCTCTGTCCCCCGAGATCCATGGGTGCCAGAGCTCACCGGAGAGCCCGCTGACGGCTCTGACTGGAGCCACTGCCAGCCCCCGGGGATGTCCTCGCAGGGCCGGGCGTGCTGACAGCAGAGTCACCCGCAGGCATCACTACGGCTTTTGCTGTACGGCTTTTGCTGTTCAGCTCTTGCTGATGGAATTCAAACCTTGTCAGTAAGAACTTTCAAGCATCTGTATTCAAGCCTGCCCCCCTTTGACGGATGGGTGCGAGGGGCGGTGTGAGAACAGCGGTTCAGCGGGGACACAGATCCATAGTGTAAAACACTACAGCTCAAAAACCTCTTCAGTTTTTCTGAGGAGTTTAAATCTCTTCTGTTCTGCTGGGCTCAGCTCCTTGGCTGCCCAGCCATACGCAGCGGGCACCCTCAAGCCCAACTGCACTGCTCTTGGTCCTCCTGCTCCTAGAGCTCCGCTGCCAGAATTCCTACAGGCTGTTTTACAAACTCTTCATAAGCTGAATTTTGCTCTTTCTTTTCAAAACTTTGGGGGGGAACACCAAACCAACTAAAAAAAAAAAACGCCCTTAGCTTAGGATCCAAACAGCTCCCCTCCTTTCCAACAGCCCAGTCTCTGGAATAACGATCGGGAGGAAGCATTTTGTGCTGTCATGGTATGGTCACCGTTGAGAGGTGCTCCCTGAAGGCATCCTGAACTCTTCATTTGCCTAAACAGCTCCATGCATTGGCCTTTTTGGGGGCTAATTAACAACAATGAGGCCAAGGTAGTAAAAGGAAGGTGGATTAATTGCAGTCACTTTTTGCACCATACAGCATCCACCAGCACAGGAGTATAAACCCTTGTGCTGCTTCCTACGCGTCAGGGTGGGACCAAGAAGCAGGAGCTGCTTCACATCCTCCTGTTGAGCAAAGCTGAGCTCTCCTCTGCGCTCTTTCCCCTTCCCTCCCATCCTCAGGCAGCCGCGGCTGCGGGTTCCGTCGAGAGGCGAACGGAGGGAGCGGAGACGCGCCCGCGCTCACTCTTCTCCTGTGATCGCATTGCAGATTTTGTGCCTTGGCAAAGCGTCGCGTCGAAGGGATCCCAGGCAGGAAAACCATGATGGTTCCTCCCTCGGAAGAGTACTCCACCCCTCTGCACCGCAAGGTGCCCGAGGACACTGACCCCGAGCTGGTTTTCCTCTGTCGGCACGTCTACGACTTCAGACACGGGCGCATCCTGAAGAACCCGCAGTAGCGGCGGCGCTGAGCGGCACCGGCGGCGGGCTGAGGGTCCCGGGCGTCCGCGCGCTCCGACGACTCCGGCCTCGCGGCCGAGAGCGCCCAGCGCCCCTTCCTCGGACTGGGACGCGTGCGCGGGAGCGGCTCCCTGCGGAGGAAGGCAGCGGTTGAAAGCAAAGCACAGCACTTCGTTAAAAGCAAAAATGAGAATATATACGTATAAAATAAATATATGTATATAGATATAGGTACTTGCTTATGTAAATCTATATCTATATATGTATCTAGAGATGCATATATTGGGAGGGTTTGCAGGGGATAAAAGCCAGTAAACTGAATCCAGAGCCATCGCTGGCGGGGCTGGCGGCAGGGCACAGGAGGGGGGTGCTTTGGTGCGTTGTACAAGTCGAGCCGAGACAGTCGGGTGGTTTCCGTGTCAAGGACCGAGGCCGGGTCCTCGGCAGAGCACAGCAGGGTCACCTCGGTCCCACGGGACAGGCTCTGAGGATTCCCAGGGGGCGAGAGGAGCTTTGAAATGCAGCCGGTGCTTTGGAAGCCGCCTGGGAGTGGAGCAGCCTCGTGCTGTGCTCGGGTGGGTTTTGCTCCATCGGGGGGAAGAGGTGATCCCCATTTCTTTTTTTTTTTTAACTTTTTTTTTTTTCCCCCCCCTCTCATCTTTCTCTTCCCCCTCCCCTCACTGCTCTGTAACTCACCACCTGGACTGGGGCTTGGCAGCAGGGCTTGGAAGCCACAGCAGAGCAGAGAGGGGTCGGCAGGGTGGGGGGCTCCGCATCCCAGAGGTGTTAGGGAGAGCTGGGCCTCCCACCGTGCCCTGGCCTGGCCCCGAAGGGTCCCGCGCGCTGCTCCAATGCTGGGAGCACACAGATGGGCTTCGCTGGCCAGAACCACGATTCCTCTTCTCTTTGAGCGTTGCTCTTCCCCTCGCGACGCCGGGGCCATAGCGATAGAAGTGGCTTTACTCTCTCTCTTCCCAGTTTGTTTTCCCATAACGCCGTTTACAGCCCCTGTTTTAACCCCACACGTCTTCAGCATGAAGCAGCCGGAGGCTGGCAGGGGAACGACAGCCCCTTTTCTTCAGTGTTCTTGGCTTTTTAAAATGTGAAGCCTCCTCCTGTACGTGACTGTCCCGACCCCGGGCTCGGTGTCGGAGCTGTCAGCAGCGCTGGCTCAGCAGCCTCACCCCCCCCAGCTCATCACGGCGTCCGAGCGAGCTCACCAAAGTGGCTTCGTGGCTCCTGAAAGGAACTGAGCATCGGGAAAGGTTCGCATCGGCGAATGCGAGCCGAGCCCCGCAGATATTGCCTCTTGCCTTACGTGTATAGACCCCTGATAGACGTTCATCTTCATGCCAACCGTTGGAGTTCATTCTAAAGCAAACCAAAGGACAGCGTCGCAGTCCCTCGAGTCACTCGCGCCGAGCTGGGAGTCCAGTTCTAGATTGCACTAACGTAAAGGAGGAGAACCGACACCGCCTCGGCACCGGTCCCCGCTGGCTGGAATCGCCCGTTGAAACTGGGCATCTGTGTTTTTCCCGTCCTGTGGGGCTTCTGAACTCACATTCACTGGTGGAATTGTTTGTCCCGCTTTAATGTTGTCCTGTCAGTGGAAGTAGCTCTGCCTGTCCTCCCCACAGACACCGGCCCGGTGGAACTGGAGGGCTGTGCGCCCACCTGGCCTGGAGAGAACCCCCCCCCTCCCCGCCATCCCATCCATCCCTTGCGTGGAGATCATGCAGCAGTTCTTGCTCTACATACCAAAGAGGGGAACATGTCGAGAAGAGAGGAGGTGACAAGATCTGGCACCCGCCGCGGTGGGCGAGCGGCGCGCGCGTCTCCCCGCTGTCGGTGGAAGATTCCTGCTCAGCCTTGCAGAGGACACTGGAAAAGCCCTTTGTTGTTCTGGCTGGTGTAGCCCAGGGGAAAACACCCGGCTCCAGGAGCTTCGGTCCTGGTGTGCATGCAGGAATTCGCAGGTGAAGCGTCTTCTCTCATTTATACCTCAAGGTACTGTTAGTGTCAAAGGAATTGCTCAGATTTTTCCACACTTCCCTTGAGCGCTGGGGGTCTCTTGGAACGATGCGCTCGGGCTGGGTCAGGGTGGGGGTCGGGAGGCTCCAGTGAAAGGGCGCAAGGGGGTGTTGGAGGAAATGGTCTCTGGTGCTGCTGGGGGGATGTGAAGTAGTTCCCCCCCCATCAGGGAGGGAGGGAGGATGCTGGAGAAGTGGAGCTGCTCCTGCCCACCGCAGAAGAGGGGCCGGTGGGCACCCAGCGCGGCAGGGCAGTGATGGGGGGGGAGCAGCTGCACCCCGGGGCCGCGGCGCGCGACGGTGGCATAGGAGGTGACGGGGAAGCCCGAACTGCACACACCTGACTCGGTAGGGACTCCTCTGACCCCCGGCCTGGAGCCGGCAAGCTGCCCATGGCCACCTGCCTCCGGCCAAAGTGCCATCGACTGCAGGATGCCCCAGGACCCCCCGCCAGGCAAACCCTGAGCATCGCTGCACAGCCAGGGAAGGGTTTGAAACCCAGCCTTGGAAACCACAGTAACTCGCTGAAACTCCTCCTGAGCCCTCTCCCCCCCACTCCCACCTGTCCTGGCTCCTCTCCAGGTCGAAGGTGTACTTGCCCCGGGTCTGGAACGGGCTGTGGCCCGTGCCTGGAGAGGACAAATCCTGACTCTTCTCGCATTAGAACCTGCTTCAGGCCAAGGACGTCGTTGGAGATTCACGTGGTTGCTTATGCTGTTGTGCAAACAGCATGTAAAAGAATCGAAATGTCTTATCCATAATGAAAATATTTCATGCTTTTTTAATCTATTAGATATGGAAATATTTTTTGAAACTGAAAATGCAGTCGGTAGAATTTAAATTGAAACGTAATACATGTAAAATATATTTTAGTTGATAATTTTGTAAAATGCACTTTTTTGTGTCTCTTCCCTGGTTTCCCAGATCTGTATTTCAGTGTTTACAGATGGAATGAGAACATTCCCTATACCCTCCTTCTGTGAGAAAGATATATTAGAAGTAATTCTTAAAAAATAAATTTGAAAAATCGTATTGATTTAGAAAACAAACCAGTGCTGGGCTGTTCTTCTCTCCCTCGCCCCAACTTCCCGCTCAGCCCCGCGGAGCTAGAAACGCTTGGAAGGTGCCGCAGATGGGGGGGTCTGCTCAGAGTCTGGGGCTGAGCACCCTGGACACAGCCCAGAGATGAGCTCCTGTTGCGTTTCCAGGGAGAACGGAGCGAGTGGAAGGAGGATCGGGGGGTGGGGGCTTGATTTATTTCTTTTTTTCCAGTCTGCTCTTGACAGCTGCTGTCACATTAAAGTCTGCCTTCAAGGGGGGGGGAAGGCGTTGGTGGCACAGCTTGTCTCTGCAGCCCCTGCTTCGGGAGCTCTGGAAAGGGAGTGTTTTGAAGCATTGCTTTTGGAGAAGCATCTCGCATGGAGATGGCTCACGTGGAGGCATCACCAGCAGCCTCTACCATCCCACCCCAGCCCCCGAGGATGGTCCAAGGGCTGTGGGTCTGCACGGACATCCCGGAGAGGCCAGGAGGAGCCCGAGGAGGGGGAGCAACCTGCTCCAGCTCGCAGGCTCTGCACTGCCCATCGGAACCGCCGCGTTTAAACGCGAGCCGTGGGCAGGCACCGGGATCGGGGCGCTGGCAGCAAGCGGTAGGGTTTGGGGTGCAGGGCCAGCGGTGCCAGCACGCACAGAAGGGTTGTGAGTGCTCTTGCTCGCTCCTCGGCAAGCAGAGCTGACCTGGTCCCCCAACAGCAGCACAGCCCTTTCCCACACGGTCCCCATCCTGCAGCCTCTGGAGCCGTCTCGCACTTAATGATCTCCAACTGCCTCCCAGCTTCCAGGGAAGGCTCTTTGTGAACTTTCATCACATTCTGTCCCTCCTGAGGTGGTGTTTGCTGCTTCCTGGCACTGCAGCCCCTCTTGCGTTGGCTGTGCTCATGCTGGGGATGCTTGACAGACAGGGGAGGATCTGTTGCAGGCTGCTCTGCATGGGGAAATTCACCCCAAAACCTCAGCAAGGGCTCGGTGCCCTTCCTATGGCTGAGCTGCGCTGAGCATCTGCACGGGGACGGTGCTGAGGGGAGGGTGGTTTATTTCTTGGCTGGGGGGTGGCCCTTAGAATGGATTATTGCTACAAATAATGCTGTGTGTTAATTAGAGCTGGACTGATGGGCCTGGGAGGGAGAGAACGAGTGCTGGGAAGAAAACACACAGGAAGAAAATATCATGCTGAGTTAGCCCCTCATTCTAGAGAGGGCAGTGAGGGGGTAAGCGGGGCTGGCAGGGTGAATGCAGAGGGGGTGGGCATGGTCCCTGCAGCCTTAATGGTCATCTCATGTCCCGGGCTGCCCTCTCGGCAGCCCCGGCTTCTGCAGCATCTTTCACTCCTGACTTGCCTTGAACAGGAGATTGTGAGATTGTCACATCAGGGAGCAGGGACCACTGTGCCCAGGCACCTCCAGTCACTGTCCTCTTACAGCCCTGCCAGCATCACAGACTGGTTTTATTAAGTTCCCAGTTGGACTTGTCCGCGGGGTTCAGATTTTTGCTAGAGGATCTCTGTGTTTTGTTTATGTTGTGCCCATCGTGTTTGAGGAGGAGCCTTGTTCAAGCTCCTCGCAGGGAACTGCAGGGCAGGTTGGGCACAAAGCTGGAAAAGTGGATAAAAATAGGAGAATTCGGGCTGGAAAAGGGAATGCCTTGATAATGAAGCGTATTAAGCTGTGAATTATCCTCCCAAAGTGAGTGAGGAGCTCATCCTGTGGCATTTAAATTTGCAAGCTGGTGTGGGGCTATTTCTGAGCATGGCCTTGGATTTTTGCTGGAGAACCAATTTGAAATGCTCCAGTTGCATTTAGTGTGACCCAGAGGCATCCGTCCTGTGGGGTCCAGAAACAGAGCAGGGACCTGTGCCCGGTGTGTGCACCACACCTCTGGCCAGCTCCAGTGCTTTGCTGGGCAGGGACAGGCTCTTGTAGGGCATCAATTAAAAAGAAAACTGATAAAAAAATCCCTTTCCTGTCCCAGCTCTTCCCGCATGGTGAGCTGTCTTCAACAGGATAATCTGGGGAGGACTGAAAAGTTGGTATTAATGTCAAACAAAATTGGATTTACTGTTGAAATCTGCTACCCGGGGGAGCTGCGCTGAGTGGTATCCAGCTCTCCTACCTCTGATGTTTGACAAGCTCCTGCTCTCGTACCATGGCTGATGTTGCCAGGGACTTTCCACTGCCACATCAGCGGAGTCCCCCTGGCCATGGGGTTGTCCTCGGAGGTGACACCGGCTGTCAGCAGAGGTGGCCTCACCCAGATGTAAAGCGGAGAGGTGCGTTGCCCCCTGAACCCTGCCATGCTTTGGCCAGCTGAGGATCTCACGGTGGCTGCACGTCTGGTTTTGATGACCCAGCGGTGATGAAGGTACCTTCCCAGGGGGGGCTTCCCCACCACACGCCTTGATCCTCCCATCTCCCAGCCAAGCAAACCCATAGCGGCCATCAGGACTTGCTCCGGTTGCCAGAGTATCTTCCCACCCCGAGCAAAAGCCACAAGCTCTTGGTTACATTTGACTGCTGCTTTAATGGCACTAATTATAATTGACTGTAATTGTGCCAAAATTCATCCCAGCCAAGAGACAGGAGCAATCTGGACCATCACGTTAACGTGACGGAGCACTCGCCCCCCTTAAAGTGGCTGCTGATAAGCGAGCCGTGCGGGGCAGCAGCAGCACCCGCGTTTGG
>JANHGN010016358.1:0-29230 GCA_024605025.1 Megaceryle maxima
AGTCCCCGTGCTCCCTGGAGGGGTTTCCAAGCCCCCCATGGAGCTGTGGTGCTGAGGGCCATGGGTCAGTGGTGCCCAGGCAGTGCTGTGGGAGCGGGTGGACTCCAGGAGGTGACAGGGCTCTGCCAGTCCAAATGATTCTATTATGTGAGGGGGGCTGAGGGGCAGAGCAGGCCCTGGGGGGCACCACCATCCCCCATGTGTTGCTCTGCTCCAGTTCTCCCTCCACTCCCATTCACCTTCTCTCTGCTTCCCTGCAGCATGGAGGACCCTGTGGGAGTGCGGCCCCAGGGATGGTGGCAGCTGCAGCAGCTGTGGCCCGAGGGGCCTGGCCCAGCTCCCCCTTTGCTCTGGGGACGGCAAGGGGATGGCTGGCCCCCCAGCATGGAGGTAGGGTCTCTGGCTTCACAGCTGGTGCCTACTGCCCACCAGGCCTCTGCACTGGGAGGGAAGGAACCGACACTGCTAGGAAGGATGCATGGGGTGTAGACATCTCTCCCATCTGAGTAGGCAATTGCGTCACCATCTGTGTGAGCCAGAGCTGGCCTGGGAGCTCCAAAATTAGAGAGATTTATTACCAGAGAAATACCCGTGTTTGACAGGTGATTTTAGCTCCTGGGATCCTGCTCTGACAAGGCAGAGCCACTGCCTTGTGAAGACCCTGTGACCACCTGAGGCCACGGTCACGCCTGCGGCTCAGTAACCGCTGCGATCCAGCAGCAGCTCTCGCTTGGCCCCGCACATCCCAGGCCCTCTCCGGGCTGCTCAGCGTGTCCTACGCCAGCAAGTGCTCGCTGTCTGGGCAGACACTGTTCCTGGAGATGACAGTGTCCGTTCCCAGCCCACCTGTACGTGGTGCTGGCCCGTGGCTCCTGTAGGCACCTGCTGCGTGCCTGAGGCAGAGCCCGTGGGGTGATTCTTGGGGTGGTTTTCTCCCACTGGGCAGTTTTCAGCCGCCGTCTGTCCGCTACCTGCTCCACTCTCTGCTCCGTGCAGGGTCCCGGGGACCAGGCTCTTCTCTCTGCCGGCTGCCGCCAGGGCCACCTTCGGAGCGGGCAGGCAGGGAGGTGACGGCGGGAAGCCGAAGCTCACCCTGCGGGACGTGGCGGAGCTGATCCGGAAGCAGGAGTGTCGCCGGGTGGTAGTGATGGCTGGCGCTGGGATCAGCACCCCCAGCGGCATCCCCGACTTTCGGTAACGCCTCCATCATTGCACGTCTCCTGTCTCGGTGCTGGGAGGGCTGAGATCTTCTGCTTAGATAACGCTGGTGCCTGCTCCTCCTCTCGCCCTCCAGCTGGTTTATCTGGGTCAGACTGGTCCAGCTGTGCCTGCTGCTCCCTCTCCCGCCAAAGGCAGCCTGGCATTGCCAGGTGGACTTCAGGCTGATCCTTGGTCCAGGTCCTCAGGATGGTTGTCACTCCTGTTGCTTGATTCTGTGGCTGCGCCAAGGTGGCCATGAGATGCTCCAGCTCGGAGAGAGCGCGGTCCCCACAGTGCAGCATCGTGGCCCTGCCCTCTGACCATGGGCGCACCTCTGCAGCCAGAGAGCGTGGGCTGGCGGCGGAGCAGGGGCGTGAGGCAGGCTACCCTTCAGTGCAGGGGTGGGTTTGGCCGCTCTCTTGACACACCGTGGACAGCACAAATCAGCCAGAGAGAGCCCAAGGATCCATCTCGCTGTGCTGTCACATCTCTGTCCAGCTGTGTGGTGGGTGGCAGCTCTTCCTGCACCCCCCAGCCCCCCACTCCCTCTCCGCAGGTCCCCGGGGAGCGGCCTCTACAGTAACCTCAAGCAGTACAACATCCCCTACCCAGAAGCCATCTTTGAGCTGATGTATTTCTTTGCCAACCCCAAGCCCTTCTTCACTTTGGCCAAGGAGCTCTACCCTGGCAACTACAGGCCCAACTACGCCCACTATTTCCTGAGGCTCCTGCACGACAAAGGGCTCCTCCTGCGCCTCTACACCCAGAACATCGACGGGCTGGAGAGAGGTGAGTTTTCTCTTCCCCATCACTGGGAAGAGATGCAGGTGAGAAGCAGAACAGGAGGCAGCACTGGGGAAGTGCCCAGTGACTGTGGAGTTTCCATCTTGGTCCCTCACACTGAGCTGCTCCTCTCCCCTGCGCTGTGTTCCAGTTGCTGGGATCCCTCCCGAGAGGCTGGTGGAAGCCCACGGCACCTTTGCCACCGCCACTTGTACCGTCTGCCGCAGGAAATTCCCAGGAGAGGACTTCAGGGTGAGTGGTCGCAGCTGGGCATCGACCAACGCACGGAGGAGAACCTGCGGCAGGCCTGTTATTGTGCCCTCAGGGCCAAGAGGTTCTAGTGGAGGGGACCAGGCTTGGGGATGGACGGTGCTGTGGTTCTGGCCTTGTGTGTGCTGCCTGTAACGAGCGGTGTTGGGTGCTCTTGCTTCAGGGGGATGTCATGGCCGACAAGATCCCTCACTGTCCCATCTGCACGGGCATCGTCAAGCCTGACATCGTGTTCTTTGGCGAGGAGCTCCCGCAGCGCTTCTTCCTGCACGTGACAGACTTCCCCATGGCAGACCTGCTCTTTGTCATTGGGACATCCCTGGAGGTCTGAGACTGGGGGAACCGCACGCGGACAGAGAAAAAGGCACATGGAAAACAGGACCCAAGGGGGCTCAGGAGGAGAGAGAGGGTTTAGAGAAGGCCAGAAACTGGGCTATCGAGGTAAAATGGGAGATGGCAGGGTAAGAAATAGGTGCAAGAAAAAGCCCTTGTGTGCTCCTGGTAAAGGTGAGCACCTGGAGAGCAAGAGATGGGTTTTGCAGCTACCCGAGGACAGGCCACCAGATAACTGGTGACACCCAGAACCTGTTCTGAGCTGGGGTGGCTCAGCCCACAGCAGGAGACCCACCAGACCCAGCAGTTATGGGCTGAGCGTGCAGGGAACTGCTGCCCACAGTGCCCTTGGCGCGGTCACCGTCTCGGTTCCTCCCTTCAGGTGGAGCCCTTCGCCAGCCTGGCCGGAGCCGTTCGCGGCTCCGTTCCCCGAGTGCTGATCAACCGCGATCTGGTGGGACCCTTTGCCTGGCACCAGCGCCACAACGACGTGGCCCAGCTGGGGGACGTGGTCAGTGGGGTCGAGAAGCTGGTGGAGCTGCTGGACTGGACGTCGGAGATGCAAACGCTAATTCAGAAGGAAAAGGAAAAGGTGGGAAGGGGCTCAGAGCCCCAACTCCCTCCCTTGGCTTCTTCGATCCGTGTGCTGGGGTTACTCCAGGGGGAGCAGGTTTGGGCTCGCTGGGGTTGGACTCACCCCACAGACCCTGCAGTCTGCACACAGAGAAAAGGACGAGGGAAAAGCGCAGGAAGGTTAAAAACACCCAAGCCCTGATGCTGTTTCACAGTGAGGGTCCCACAGTTGGGGTGCTGCACAGCCCGATGCTGCAGTGCTGCAGAAGGGGAGGGGGCGGCTCTGCTGATCTCGGCTGGGATAGGAAGACCAGGGCAAGTGCCAGGCTTTGGGGTGAATGAGAGCACTCCAGGGCTTCTTCAAGCAGTGACCTGCCCCAGTACTGAAAAGCTCTCGAGTTCATCTGTTTGATTTGTTCCCAAACACACTGAAAAAGCCCCAAAGCCGAGGGTGCACTTTGCTGGAGCTGGAAGTGACCAACCAGTAAATCCCGTTATCCAAGTCAAATTAACCCAGAACAACCTTGAGAAGCCAACAGAGGACTCCCCTTTGCACTTGGGCAGCACAGAGCACAGGCGTTCTCCGGGCAGCGCTTCTCTGGGGTGCGTGAGGGGCTGGAAAGTACCCGGTGCTGGTGCCGGGGCGCTGGGCGCACCCCCGGTCCTGTTAACCACACGTGAACACAACTTGTGCTGAATGGCACCAGGGAGCCGAGCCCAGCCGCACCTCGGCAGAGCTTCCCTCCTCCCGGACGCTCGCTTAGTGGCTTTGGGTTCGTTTCACGTGGGTTTTGTGGTCATGGTGAGAAGCGACAGTAATGGGAGGGAGGCTCGAGCTGTGCTCCGAGCCCAAAGGCGGCGTGCCAGGGGCCGGATGCACCAGGGGCCCGCAGGAGGAGGGTCTGAGCTGTCAGCCCCGAGTTGTTAGCTAAAGCCGTGGCTTTTCCCCCGGGCCCTTCTGACATCTGGCGTCTTCTGAGGTCTTCAGATGTGAGAAGTTGCAGGAGAGAAAGTACTTAATTACTTGGAGTTTACTGCTAATGTTAATTATCGCATTACTTTAAACCTGCTGGGAGGATTTTCCCACGTTTGGCATCAAACACTAATTTTTAATTTTTTGAGCAGAAGTTGCCACGTGGGGCTGGGCCAACTCTCCCGCGCAAGCAGGCACAGCTCCCTTGTCAGGGCTCTGCCGACTCGCTGTCGTACGAGCCCGCTGCATTCTTACCAGTGTCTACGTGAATTCTTTGACTCGAGAAAATCCGTCTGCGAGATTCCAGTTCTAACATCCAGATTTATCAGATTATGGGGTAGGAATTAT
Organism: Megaceryle maxima; assembly: GCA_024605025.1. Taxonomy (NCBI): domain Eukaryota; kingdom Metazoa; phylum Chordata; class Aves; order Coraciiformes; family Cerylidae; genus Megaceryle; species Megaceryle maxima. Next base: position 4,481 of record JANHGN010016358.1, read on the forward strand.
GAGTCTGTTGGTCAGGTTTGATTTCTCACTACAGGCCCTTTTGCATTTGTAGATCAACCAGCCTGCGGTTTAATGCTCGTGCTGCTCTGACCCTTGGATGGGTAAAGCTGGTGCAGAGGGGGTGACCCATGAAAACCCAACTTCCTCCTTGCTCCGGGATCGTGGGGCCAGGCAGCGGCGCTGGTTGGGCTCAGGGGCTGGAAGGTTTGGCCACCTCAGCAAACGCTGTGTTGGTCTTTCTGTTCTCAGCTGGATGCCAAGGACAAGTAGGAGCTGGCTCCTGGAACAGAGACACGGTGACACTCAGCACAGGCAGAGATCCCAGCCGGGAGCCAAGGGGAGGACGGTTGGCCCTGCAGCAGCAAATCCACTGAGGCTGATGCCGCAAGGAGGGGGTGCTCTCGGCTCAGCCAGCCTGGATGTGGAGCAGAGAAGCTCTCGCCCTCGGAGGGGGAGTGGAGCCCAAATGCCAGGCTGCAAACTGGCTCTGCCTGGGAGGGGTTTCCTACCCGAGACTTCAGAACAGCTGATGGAGCACCAAGCACCATTCCCTCCTTGTCTTGCCCCATTCAGCACCCACAACCTCTCCCACAGCTCTGGCTCTTGCCCTGTCTGACCGTGTCCAGCCCTGGGAGCTTCTCCAGGAGCTTGTGGGCCTGTGCAGTGAGTGAGACAAGCCGTGCTTATGCTGCTTGCTGTTTGGGTCCCCCTCCTTCTGCAGCAACAGCCCCGGAGCCCCCCAAGAGGGCCTGGTTTTTGAGGAGCAGAGGCTGGAAATGCCCCAAATGCCAGGCCTCAAGCCAGGACAGCCTGGCATCAGTTTTCCAGCTCCCCCTCCCAGACTGAGCATCTCCTGCCCCTGCTCCTCCTGACACTCTCCTTGGGGTCATGATCTTACAGCTGCTGCAGACTTGTGGTGCTTATTCCTCACGTGAAATCTCTGCTAATTGGGGGACAAATGCTGTTGGAAGGGGGGGTAGATCTGTCCCCCCTTCCTATTCACTAATGCCAGCTCTAGCTGCTGGGGGGGTTCTGGATCAGGGTAGCATTAATTATTTATTAATAAAAAGAGTTCTAATTCTTTTGCTGATGTCACCTGAGGGTTTTTCTGTAAACTTCACACCTTCCCTCATGTTTGAGCATGTTCTCTGTGTGTGTTCCCTCCTTTCAACTGTTGCGATTTTCTGTTTGTTTTAATTTTCAATCCCACACAAGCAGCTTCACTCCCCCCCTGGGCTGTCCCAGGGGGAGGCACCCTTGGGGCACGGGGGTGCTGTCCCGATGCACTTTGCACATCATGGCTGTAGCAGAGCCACTTCCCTGCACCAGGGCATGGATTTCTCCACCCCAGCACACACATTTGGCTGTGGGCACTGACATCACACCCAGGTGGCCCTAGCTGACCCGTGTTTGTCACAGCAGCTGTTCTGCAGACAGTCCCGGTCAGGACAGGCTCTGAACAAGCACAAAATGCAAAGCATTTCACACCACCATTTTGGTGCAGTTAATGCAAAACGGTGGAAAACCCAAGCAAAGGGAATAAAAGTGTTTGAGGACAGTGATGGAACCCGGTCACCAGCTTCTGCGCCTCAAAGCTCTTCCAGGGCAAAGCCAGAGCCTCCAGTGCTGTTTCATGGCTGTTTCTATTACGAGAAGCGTTTGGACCTTGTAGGCATCTGCTGCAGCCAGGGCTGGCTCCGAGGATGCTGCAGAAGCCTGGCACATCTGCTGCAGGGACACAACCTTTGGCACTGGGTGTCCCAGCCGCTTCCTGGAGGGGAGGGTTGAACAAGTTCCCATTTGGACTGGTTTATCCAAACGCACGACACAAATCCACCTGTGTGTTCCCCTGGCAGCCGGGACCGGCCCCGTGGCAGATGGGAACAGGCTGGGGGCTCGGGAGGAGCAGGGGCTGTTCTCTTCCCTTGGCAGCACCAGCAGCCTCAGGGCAGGGCCTTTCACCGTGAAAATGGGGGCAAGGTGTTGGTTTGAAACCGTGCCCCATTCCTAAACCCCTGCTCTAGAAGCACCTGCACTCATGTCAGCCCCTGGACCAGGACTCACCAGTCCCAAGTCAGGGCTTTGAGCATGATGGAAAAATTAGACTGTGAGAGTAGCAGGACTGTGTTTAAAACACAGCCCTTGCTTTGCAGGGAGAGCTGCAGAGAGCTCTGGCGAGGGCTGCGCTTGCACACAAGGTCTGTGGTGGGTTTTTTGCTGGTTTCTTAAAAAGTAAGATAGGGAGAGGTGCTGCTGGCCTAGAGGCTCCGCCTGCAACGCTGGCGCTGTTCTCACGCTGGGAACCCACGCCTCAGTCCTACTGAGTCAGTTTTACAAAAATACCCTAGCCCCCGGGGAGATCCTGGAGCTTTAATCACGACTGCTGAAAAAATTCTTACTGAAGAGCTGCCCTGAGGAAATGCACCTCCAGCTTTGCACATCTTCAGAAAGCAAGCACCAGCTCCTGAAACCACACAGGCAGGAGTGGCTGCAAACATTCTGCCCCTGCCACCTCCCCCAGCCTGGCACAGCGTCCCCTGCAGAGCCTGGGCAGCCCCTCCTGCTGCCCCAGCCCCACTGCTGCACAGGGAGTCAGAAACCTCCGCAGAGCCGCACAGCCCAGCGACCTATGAAGCCAGCTCAGGTCCTGTAAATGCCAAGCAGCAAAATACCACTGAACAGACAGGAACCAGGGCCGGCGGGCACCCTTTCCAGCCATCGCAGAGCGCTCGGAACAGAGATGAGGAACAGCCTGTAAACAGCTGCGAGTAGCAGGGCCCGAGGGGCTGAGCAAAGATAGTTCTGCAACCCTCAAGCAGCACTCACTGTAACTCTGGGATGCTCTGTTCGTTGCACTTGGTGGCTGAGGTGCAGGGGAAGGTTCTGGCTTAGCCCCAGTCTAATTAACCGGTAAAGTTCAGAGTGATGGGAGCAGAGCCACATGCTGGCCAGAACAGGCCAGGGACGTTTCCTCCCCTGCTCAGAGTGATCCCGTTCAGGAATCACCGCCACGCGCCCGTGTGTCAGGTTTTCTTTATTCTAACATCACTTTCGCATTCCTACTTGTGACAGGAAGTTTTGGAACTCTGGTACAGGAGACAAACTGGAAGATTTTTCTTTAAAACATTTTTCTTTAAAAAGAAAAGGAAACAAAAGAAAACAGGAAATAAGAGAGAGACCTAAGCCACAGTGAAGGAGAGGACTGACGCCAGCCCTGCCAGGGGTGCAGACAGCGGGGAATGAGCTGCAGCAGCTGCAGACTAAGCGCAGGCTTTGGCCTTTCGTTCGGAAGGCGCAAGACAGGGAAAGGCGAACGCCCAAAACCAACCCCTGTGGGAACGGGGGCTTTGCCCAGTGCCAGAGGCCAAGCTCAGCGCGTTCCCCCATGTGGCCTGCCCCAGGGCTGGTGGGAACGCTGGAGCTGCACGGGAAGGCTTCACTCGCCACCCCACAGGTGGCCGCTCCCCCCTACTCCCACAGGGCCTCCCGGTGTCAGAAACGCCACGCGCACGAACAGCTCCCTGCCGAGGGGACAGCCGCCCCGTGCCGAGACTCCCCCCCGACACCACTGCCTAGGAACCACGTCAGCAACATCCCCATCCCGCAGCCCCAGCTCCCGCCCGCGCTCCGGGGGAGCGCATCCCCACACGCAGGGCCAGGACCGGCAGCCGCACGAGCCTCGGTATGAACAAGAGGTGCTCTGCGGGTGGCCGAACCCCAATGGTGTGTGGGAAAGATCGTCCCCGCCCCCCTTCTTCCCAAACATCCTGTATTTAAAAAGAAAAAAATCCTACTGGAAAGTCCCGAAAGCAATTTGGGGTGTGAAATCCTCACAGGTGCCGACAGGAGAGACCACGGTGGAGCCAGGCCATAGAGACACTCTGGAAGGAGAGGGGGCGATGGAGCTGGGAAGGAGGCAGGAGGTGTTCCTTGTGGTGGGCTGTGAGGCATCCAGGCTGGATCCAGATCCCCCAGGGAGAGTCCTGGCCCAGCACCAGCCTCTGGGTGCAACACCAGTTCCAGAGGGAGAGCAGATGGAGGCTCCCCAGCTCTCCGAGGCTGGGGCGAGAGCTCTGGATCAGTCCAGTCCCAGGTCCGAGTCGGACGATGACCTCTCGTCAGCCATATCTCGGATGGCGTTCTCCATGGGTGCCAGGTTGCCGCTCGGCGTGATGCCCATGGGCTGGATGACCTGCTCCCTGCAGCCAGGGAGGAGAGGGGAGGGGGAAGGTGACAAACTTGGAGCAGACAACACAGGAACAGGCGAGGAGAACTGTGGAGCTTGCAGAAGCTGCCAGCGCAGCCCAGAACAACCCAGGCCACCACTAAGGGTCCCTTTTTGGAAGCAGGAGACAGTTCCAGCCATAAAACCTCAGCATGGTGAGGCAATGTCAGGAAGCACAATCCACATGTGCTGCCTCTCTCAGGTTCCCAGGACCAAGCTTGGTTTTAGGGTCCTGTTCCACGTGGTACAGGATTGCCAGAGGAAAAACAACACTGGCACCAGCACTCGCTCCCTCCCTCTAACACAGGCATTAAACGCCCTGTTGTGTCCCACCCCCAGGGCAGCCAGAACTCAGCTGGCAGACTCTGGGTTCCTCTGTGGAACCTGCTAACGATGGCTGAAAGACAACTGGAAAAAGCAGTCCCGCAGGGAAAGGGGTGGTGGCACCAGCTGCCACCTGTCCCCACAACACTGCTCCTGAAGGAGCAGCCTCGCCAGGACAGCAGCTCCTGCCGAGCTCCTGCCCAAACCCAGGGAGGCCGCAGGTGCTTGGAAACGCAGCACAGGCACGGGGGGGGAATTTCGAGGTTTGCCAATGTGCCAAAGAGGTGTGCGGGGACTGCGGTGCCTTCCCTGGCACACAGCAGGGCCCAGCTGCAGCGAGTATTTAGCCACGTATCACCCCAGCTCAGAGCTCTTGCATCTCTTCGGTTAGTGGCGGCCTGGGGAATATGTTCCAAGAAAGGTCCGTGATAAACACCAATCACAGACACGAACACGCAGTTCCTAGTACCTGGACAACTTGTCAAACATGTTGACTAACTTCATGGCTTCGTACTCCTTCTGCTCCTCAGTCATCCCTTCCATGGGGTTGGGTAGTTTCTCCTCAACTCGTCCCGTCACGGGGTTAATGCTGCAAGAAGAATGGTGAGGCTGTGGCACAGGAGGGAGGTAAAGCAGAGGGGTGGCAAAAGGGCTCTTTAAAAACTTTCCCCGGTGTCCAGCACCACAGCAGGCTGGCTGCCACCCCTGCTCACCTCCTCAGCCCCAAGTGCTATCACTGCACAACATGGTGCTTCAGACTTCTTTCTGTATTGCCCCCCCTCACAAAAACATCCCATTTTTCTGGTGCTCGCAACATCCCATCCTGCCAATTCCACAGCACGGTCTTAAACCAGATGCACAAGGACAGAGGACACTTCCTCCATCTCCTTAAGTCAGGAGGCAAAAAAGCTAACAGAAAAAAAAACCCAAACTCCAACCCATAGACCACACTGAAGAGGACGCTGTAAAGTATGGGAGCCACAGCTGAGCATAGTCCTGGAGCTCTCTCTGAACAACCCTCATCCTCCAGTTACCACCACCCACTAACTGGCAAGGGGAAAAAATCCAGAAACCAAAAAGCACAGGGCTCTGGAGGTGGAGAGAAGTAATCATCACTTCCAGCCCTGCTGAAGAAGTGGCCACCCTTACCCCAGCGCACAGCAAAAGGCGGCCGCCATACCGAGGTGCACGGATGCCACAAAGGGGCAAGATACGGATTAGGAGATGTTCTGCCACACGCACACCACAAACAGGCTCAGGCTGAAGGACCTGCTCTGCTCTAGAGCTGTGCCCAGCTGCAGGGACCAAACATACGTGAGGTGAGTACCCACAGCATGAACAGCATGGTCACGGAGGCTGAGTAACAGGCAGAGAGTGGAAGAGGACACCAGAGGTACAGGCAAAACCACCAAGTAACACAGAAGGAAATGTGCACGTGAAAGAGCAGGACAAGGGAGATGGAAGGGAGGTGGATGGAAGAGGGACAGGGTGGGAGCAGGGGGGTGGCAGAGGAAGCAGGGTCAGGCTCCTTTACTTGGGCTTTGCCTCCTTGTACTCCTCCGTGTCCGTGTCTTCATCTTCCGAGTACTCTCCCTCCTCCCGTCCGCCGGCCATGAGGCCTCGTGCCGCCAGCAGCCCGGCCGCGTTCCCGTAGCCCGTGTACTTCACAAACCGCGACACTGCCGGGAAAAGGGGAGACAGACCACCCTGTGCTTCCCTCCGGCCTCCGCAGCCCTGTGCTCCTGTGCGCCCCAAGGGTGGGATCGGCGCGAGGCCGCAGAGCCAGGGAAGGCCCACGCTGCCTCCAGCTCTGTTGGAGAGTGAGGGTCCCGTGCCTTGCACGGGGAACCGCACGGACAGCATCCCGGGGTGGGGGCTGCGCGCCAGCCAGGCGGTCTGCACGGTGGTGGGGTGTCCTCCAGCAGAGCCCTTCACTCAGTGCTGACAAGAGAGACAGCAGCTCCTGAGCACGGAGCACCTGGACGCCCCCCACCTCCCCTACTCAGTGTCTCCAGCCCCAGGGAAGACAGACATCCCATTGGGTCACCCATCCCACCCTCTGTCTCACCCAGAGGCCAAGCTCCAGAGCTCCCTGTCACCAAAGCCCACCACCAGCCCCTGCCACTCACCACTCTCCTTGCAGAGCACAAAGAGGAACTCTGCCGCGCAGTGCTTCACATCGGTGTCAATGTGGGTCATCAAACGCACCAGCTTGTTCCGCAGCGCGTTCCCCACCTCTGGCCGGTTCTTCACATCCCGCAGCGGAGGCAGCACCTGCAAGGCCACAGTGAGGGGTGATCAGTGGAGCTGGAACAGCGACAGCGGGTCGGGCGGGGAAAATGAGCCTGCGTTTTACAGATCAGCTAGAACTAGTAAATCCCCAGGGCATGGGAGAAGTGGGACAAACACCATGGGTACCAACGGCCTCAACCACCCACGTCAGACCCAGCAGAGAGGCGCAGCGGGTCTGTTTGGAGGGGGGCAATAATCCGGCCGTTTGCTGCTCTGCGCAGCGTCGCTCCACGCCTGGCTGCGCTACCTTCGCCTTCAGGAACTTCCTCGTCTGGCGGTGGACTCGGGCGCTCTCAGTCAGCAGGTTCAGCACAGGGGTCAAACTCTCCTTCAGCTTGTGACCCTGCAGACACATCCACAACATGAACAACATGTTAGTCATGCGGAGCTCAACCTGCCTGGCTTGTGGTGGAGAACACAAGCACAGGCTGTCAGGGAAACAGATGGACACAGAAGCTTTCCAGCCTCTGCTACAGGAATTTCAGTGCTTCGTCACTCCTCTAACCACGTGGTTTTCCAAGCCCTGCTCTGTGGCACGACTGTGCCAGGAATACTTGTGTAGGGAATCCTGTGTAGAGAAGAGGAGCGGTAAAAATTGGAGGCCTTTTGGAGTAACTCCAGAGGCTGAAAACCACATCCAGCTTGAAAATAATGCAAATTTGGGCTTCCAGAAGCTGCTCCCTGGATCACTACAGAGCTCAGTGAGCCAGTATCTCCACGGCCCAGATGATCATCTACTGTTCAACCAGTCCATGGAGCAGTGACACTGACACCTTCCCAAGCAACAGACGGTGTTTTAGTCCCACCAACCACAACAGCTTTGCCTCTGCTAAAACCTGCCCCTTCTATATCAGGGCATCTCCAGACTAACGACAGCTGGTCAGGGCTCCAGTGGTGCATGCCCTGGGCTGTCCAAGGCTGAAGGGACAGAGCCCTGGGAAAAGGAGCAGTGGGAGCTCCCACAGCAGCCTCACAACTTACCCTGTCCAGGCGCCGCTCCAGGAAATCCAGCAGGATGCTGACTGCGTCCATGTTCACGCCCATGTACTCCAGCGAGCCTGGCCGCACTTTCGGGGTCAGGAGGACATCCAGGCATTTCAGGGGCAGGTTCCCCAGCAGGTTAACCGTGTGGCTAAACGTATAGAAGAGACATGAACACACAGCCATGGACCTTTGTTCACAGAAGTTCTTCAGCTATCCAGAAATGAAGGTTCATTACTAACTTCCAGAAGCAGGAGGACCCTGAGACCCAAGTGGTCTTTGGACTGCACCCCAAGCAGGGAATCAATTAAACTGCTTTTGGGAGTCCAAAGAGACTTCAGTGACAACTGAGAAACTATCATCTTGACACAGAGGCTGGGCAGGACCAATCCGGGTGGTCAAAGGTCTTTCTCTAGGGCCTCCTGCTACATCACTCCTCACCTTGATGGTCACTGCAATGCATTGCTCAGGGTTCTCTACAGTTTTCTTGGGGACAGGATGGTGTCACCTGCTCAAAGCTGACACCACTGGATCAATAATGCCCAGCAACATGACACAGGCGTGACATGGGCATTTCTCAGCATGCTTCCAGGGACAGACAGTTAAGTAAGGCCAACTCATGGACTCTTTAATTAAAAAGTACCAAACATCTGCTCTAGCAAGGTGCCCACTGAAATGGGTGGCACTGCTGAGAAGGCCTGACATGGCCCCTGGGGTCAGGTAAGCTTAGAGAAAACTCTTCCTCCTGCCGGCCAGGAAGCAGTGGCGTTGTCCCCTGTAACGTGGCAGGGCTGTGTCCAAGCTCCAGCAGCATGAGGAGCCTCCAGGCCAAGCCAGAGGCTCGCTGCTGGTCAGCGGCGACTCCACAATCACCAGACTGGCGGAGGATGTTCGCACCAAGGTGAGGTGGGACCTGCCCTGGGGGCACCTGTTTCTAGTGATGGCCATGACCCAGTGATCAAACAAAGACCTGTGGAACTCCTCTGTCCGGTCCTCTCCGTCCGCAGAGATCATGAGGCAGTGACGCAGGAGGGCACCCAAGTGCCGGTACAAAGCAGCATCTTCCTGGCCCCAGAACAGAAAATGGAAATCTTGGTGAGGAAAGGGGATCCTCCCCTCCCCAGAGCCTGCTGCCCCACCACCAACAGCTCCATCCCTCCCTCCAGCAGCCCAGTAACCAACAGCAGGGTGTGTGGAAGGAACCTCCCAAGTCTCATTTTGAAGTCAACACAGTCTGCCTGCTGCCCAATACCCTCCCCTTGCTCTACAACACCAAGTTGAGGGCTGGGAGAGGCCCCAAAACAGGCACAAGGATGAGCCAGAGATGTTCCCCATCACACCTTCCTCAGACTTTGTCCAGAAGGTGAAAGTACCAGGCCACACCCAGAAGCGAGTTATCTGGGGGCTCCACTCTCCCACGTGCGCAATGAATCGTGTCACCAAGAACGAAAAGTACTCAACTTTTAAGTTGTCATGTTCTAAAAGTCTGAAGGGCTAATAACGCCTTGGGTGGAGACAGTGCTCTGGGGAGGAAGGTCCAGACACTGGAGTCCCTGGCCACCCGTACATGTGCCCGGGGGTTGCAGGAGCGCAGAGGATAAAACCGTCCATCAAACCACAGCCCAGAGACACACGAGTGCCAGAGGGTGGGACACCCAAGGAGCTCACCTCATCCACCTCCCTCTTGCTGGAATCAAAGGTGATATTGAAGAGCACTTTCAGGATCTCCATGGCTCGCTCTGTCTCCTGCCGAGGCAATGGTGGGAGAAGTCCCTCCTCGGTGGCAACTTCATAAGGGTCCATCCACTTTACGCCGAGGGTCAGCTCCAGGGTATCTGTCATCAGGCTGATGCCCCTGAGCTCTTGGGCCAGCTGCTGCCGGATGTCCACCCTCAGCGCCGTCAGCAGGAACAGGAGACGCAGGTCAAAAAACTTGACCTCATGAGGAAGGCTCCTCTCATTGTACAGTTTGATGCGCTTGGCCAGGCCCACCACCAGCCGGGCCTCAGCTGTCAGCTCCTGCGCCCGAGGGCTGCTGAAGACAATGTTGCAGAGACACTTGAGGGATTCCAGGATCACATCCAAGTCTGGGACCTCCCGGAGGAGCTCCTCTGAGTAATCAATGCCAGCATGCCTGGAGAGGGTCTTCAGGCCCTCCCTGGTGGTGAAGGGGTCAAGGCAGTGTTTGTCCCGGGACAGGATGCGGATGCTTTCCAAGCACGTGACCTGGCAGGACGGCTGCAGCTCTCTTTCCAGGAACTTGATCAGCAGCTGGGCCATTTTCTGTGTGGTTGGAAACAAGTCACGCCTCGCGCACTGACCCATCACGGGGCTCCCACCACCCCGCAGCGCTCTGCCGTGGAGCATCACCTAGAGACAGCCCCAGTTTGGGTGTGCACTCGGGAAGCGTTTGGCTCCAGCATCTGATCCCGATCCCACTGGAGCAAGGACACCCAGCAGGGAGAGGGGATCAGATGTAAGGGGAGGGTAGGAGTAGGCAGCTGCTGCTGTTGCCTGTTTTAGCTTCACCCACAGTTAGGGTGGTCTGGGCTAATGCGGTTTGCTTGACAGAAAAGAGAGGGATGGACAAAAATCTCCCTTATGGCTTCACTGAGGAACAGCAACCAACTCAACAGCAGCTCTCTGCTCTCTGTTCCTGCCCAGAGCCTTATGAGCACAGAGGTGTCTGCTTTGGGTGCTCCAGAAACAGACAGAGAAGGTTGAGATATGCATCAGAAAATTGCCAAGCGAGGGTAAAAGGACCCAAGTGAGGTGAGAAGAGTATGTGATGTCCTAGGAAAGGAGGTGAAGGCACCGCAGGGGACTCAAATAAGTAGAAACTCCCTAAACCTTGGTGCCGTCTGGAGACCCACTAGCCTAGATCCTCAGTAGGGACAGACGGGCAGAGCTCCACTAACACCAATTTGCAGGAGCTGAAAGTCCAACCCTCGTGGATAACAGCACCATATGTGACAGTGAGCAGCAGCAGAGTACAGGAGCAAACCACTGAGCACAGCTTGGTTTGAACCTAATCCATCTCCTTCCACACAGGGAGACAGAGACACAGGACTTAAAGATATGGTCAGAAGTAACCAAAGCCTCTGGCTGAGATTCAGAGCGTGTGCCTGGGGCTAAACCTCCAGAAGAACCGGGCACCAGGCACTAGATGGTGATGCTCAATGTGTGTTTCATGATGCACAGCTCCAGAAGTGGAGCACCCCAGGGCTGTGCCTGAATTCATGGCCTGTGTGACTGCCCAGGTCAAGCAGCCAGTTGCTGCAAGGCAAAGAGCTCAGATCTTGTGAGACCCAGTCCTATGTGCCAGGCTGGACTTGGAAAAACTTCACACTAGCGTTAGCTGGCAGTGGCACAGGCAGAAGAGGTCCCCTTCTCCACCCTGCCTGCCTGGACCACGCTTGCTGTGCTGCCACGGGTATTAGCACAATGCACCCATGAACTCGACCACAAAACCAATCTGGCTGGAAAATAATCCAGGAAAAATTGAGTTATTCGTTCGGCCGACCAGCGCAGCAGCCGCGTGCAGCCAGGCAAGGTCTGCCCCAGCAGGGAAGAGCGGCGAGAGCAGAAATGAGCAGGCTGGAGGGTTCCGTTCCAGATTACGGCAGATTAAAGGATCTGTTAATAATACACGGCCTGGGGCAAATCCTGCAGCTGGCTCCCAGCAAACCCACTTGCCCTCTGGAGGCTTCGTGTTGCTGGGATCTTTGCCCAGCAGACTCCGGCCACACATAAAGGACCACGCGTTTTATGTCCCCGCAGCTGAGACTACTCGCATCACAGAGCCCAAAGGGCTTGTGAGCACTGGGAGGAGGCCGACCTTCATCCCAAAACACCAACTGCTGATGGGGACACTGGAGCCAGGCGCAGCGAGCACACCATCCCCTAACCAAGGCAATGAAATAATGCCCGTTACCTTCGCTGCAGGAGCTGCCACCACCAAGCCCCGCGGGACACGGGCACAGAGCAGCCGCGGATTTACGCGCCCTACTAGAGGAAGTACACAGGGACCGTGCCTACCTTCCTCTCTTCCCGCTCCTCATCGTCAAAGGTGAAGCACTGAGACTTCTGTCAGGGCAAAACAGAAATAATCAATAGGTTAAAAATCCAGCAAGCTGGTTCCCCAGCCAGGGCGGGGCCGTTCAGCCGGACTGCAGTGGCTCTACAAAGGCTCTGCAGAAGCCAGCGTGTCTTCTCCAGCTGAGTCCCCACTGGCACAGAGGCAGGGAACGGGCACAGCCAGGAGCACCACAGCACCGAGGGAGCTCTGACACCCTGGGGGTTCCCACCAGCAGCGCGAGCTCCTGAGGAATGAGACAAAAGGAAAAATCCCTGCACGGAGGTTTCACTGCAGTCCGGCCTTTCCCTTCCAACACTGTCCCTCCTCAGGCAACTCCAGCTACACGCTTCACAATGAGAGGGAATGAATCTGGGCAGAAAAGCACAGAGATGGACGGTGCCCCTGGGTCTGAATCACTTTCCTGGACTGAGACCCCCACTATTCCACAGGCCCCTGTTTGCTTCCATCCTTAAAACCCATCCGTGATGGGTGTTACCCACGGCCCTCCAGGGTGGGGGCCGAACGCCACAGACTGAGGCTGTGCCTGTCGGATGGATCCGATGCAGCAGTAAAGTGGGTATTCACCCAAACATCCCATAATAGCCAGTAATTCCTCTGCTCAGTGACACCACCATGCTCTGCCTACACATTTCTCCCCCCAATATTTATTGTTCCTCTTCCTGCCCAAAAGAAAGCACCATCTCTTTGTTCCTTGCAAACAGATCCTTGTGGTTATTCCGGTCGTGTCTTTAAACACGAGAGACCTGGTTCTCTACACCCCCACCACGTCCCTTTCCCTAGTAAACATTCCTGCTCTTTGTTCACAGGAAACATTTCGGTGCTTCTCACTATTCTGGCTTTCCTTCTGTGGACAGTCTCCTTGCTGGCTACATCTGCTTCCAGTGAACTGGACAGCACAGGAGACTGCAGGTGAAAAGCAGCACGTTCCAGTGAATTATGCAGTGCTCACACCAAGAGGGCATCTGGTCTGAGCTTTGAGAATGAAAACGTTTAACATTTATAGCACAGTAATTATGTCTGTATAGACACAGCTAGATCTATAGATAGAGATGTGGATATAACTGTATCACAATTCTCCCATCATTTTCTCGGCACCGTCACCTTTCACTGAGCTGCACAATAACAGTAATTAGTCTTACCACAATCAGTCACTCTCACACTCTGAGCTTCTCTTGGGTGATCGCAGTTCACGGACATCCCACCCATAGGTCTGAACAGCCGAGATCATCTCCTGATGTATTTATCCCCTCACAAGCTGTCCCCTTGTCTAACTCTACCTGGTCCCTGTCCAGTGAAGCCCAGGATGGACAGCACAGAGCTCTGGGGGATGCTCCCTGACTCGCTCGCTCTGTGAGTGCAACCTCCCCTGCCATTCACCACCTTTTCACACACGCCCAGCTCCCATCTGCTCCAGGGCAGGAGGCACAGCTTGCAGATTAACTGTGTGACAGTGAACAAGGTCCCTGGGACAGCTTTGGTCCTTCCAGCCCGGGACATGCTGTGCTGGACACGCGCAGTGCGAGAGCCCTCCTGAGGCAGGACAGCCACGCTCCTCCCGGGCTCCAGCACCCCGAGCTGTGCACAGCCTACGAGGAACCAGCGGCTCAGCCCTGAACCAAGGTGCTTTACAGACAACCACACAACCTTTGCTGTCCCCACCACGCCCCTCCCACAGGCCCCCCTGATCCCATTCGTGTCTATTTCTGCCATACCTGCAGGTTTGCTTTAGCTGCAGTCTACTCCTGGCAATCAAAAACGGACCGTGTATGCCACGGTGAATTACAATGCATCCTCAGAAAAAGGATTCATCCCTTTTTACAGTAAGAAATGATGGAGGAGTTGCCCAGTTGCTGTAGTTTCGTAATCCTCTGTGACAGCTCCACCGCTTCCCGACGGGCTGGCAAAGCCACCAGCACTCTCACCAGTTTCCTACGCCCGACACAGCGACCAAGGATCCAGCCGGAGGAATTCAACACAAAATGCTGTGGTTTGACGCCTCCGCACCAAGCTCTGTTTGCACTCCTATTTCCCCAGCACTACCCCTGCAGTAGGTGAGGTCAGCCCTGCAGGGACCCGCTCGCTCTTCCCCCTGTCTCCCCGTTTCAAAAGGGGCCACTGCAAACAGCTGCACACTCTCCCTCTTGCACACCCCAGCAAAAACATCCACAGGTTTTTCCCACTGGCTTCCTACCTCCTCGGGAATGGTGCAGAATGAGTCATAGAGATCTGCAGGGCCAGCCCTACGCTGGTGGAAACCCTCTGAAGGAAATTTCCCTGACAACCAGAGTCTATTCTGAAAGGGACTTACACCCACAGATAATCTTTTTCTGCTTCAAGTGTAGAAACACTTCCATCTCTGCTTCCCAAACATTCCTTTTTTGATATTCTGTATTTGTTATTTACTTATTGCCAGCTTTCAGATCAGGCACCGGCACCAAATCCCAGCAGCCCATCGCTGGCCACCTCTAATCATCTTTTACTTGCAAATCACAACAACCATTTCACCTGCAGCTCCTCCCCAGGCCTGTACCTCCAAACTTCCCTTTGAAATAAAAGCTCCTCCTACTCTGTCTTCACACTGACTTTTATTCCCCTGCCAGGTTTTTCTTGGGATCTGGATAATAATAATTTTTAAAAATCCCTTCTCCGTGCTTTACTTCCAGTATCCAAAAGAACCAAGGTAAAGAGAGGCTGCTTAGCACCTTCCTAGCAAAACATTAAGCAATAAACCATCTGCAAGCAAAAGACGAAGCAGGCTAGAACGGGTCCGCAGCAGTAACACACAGACAGACGCGCTCGGAGGAGGCAGAGTGGGGACAGCCGGGCAGCTCAGCAACCCCGCAGCACGGGCACCCTGCTCCCTGCCGTGCAGCCAGCGGCCCGACAGCGACGAGGTTCAATGCTCACTCACCTCCTGGTTGTAGACCTGGAGCACCTTGAGAACTGTGTCTTGCTCCCCACTTTCCACGGTGGCTACCACCGTCCCGAGCTCCATGATCCCAACAGCTCAGCTACAGCAGGAGGTGAAACCGGGAGGAAGGAGAGCAAGGGGCTTCCGGGGCTCCTGGATAACAGTGATGCAAAAGGACCTCGCTACACAGATGTCTGAGGGGGAGAGAGAAGAGGGAGAGGGAAAAAAATGAAACAACAAAACAAAACAGAAAAAGAACCCCAAGTGAGATTGCTCACGGTGTTGCATCCATAAAAGCAGAGCAGATGGATAACCCCAGTAAAACCAGGAGCCAGCTTCCTCTCTCCCTGTAATCCTCTTCTTCCTCTCTTTGCTTTTCAATGTTTAATACATACCCTCCCAGTAAAGCACTCAGGGAAAAACCTTCCCCCCACCCAGCCAGGGATTAACAGAGAGCAGATAAGAGCAGCTCCCTGAAATAGCTCTGCCTCCTCCTCCCCTGGCTGGCCTGATTTCTGCTGCTGCACAGGAGGGGAAAAAAAAACACCCAGAAACATTTCTGTGGAGTAAAAAGGGATGGAGAGGAAAGCCAGAGAGACAGAAAAGCATCCTCTGTGCTTGAGGTGGAGCTACCTGCTAAGGTGGTGAGAAGAAAGGGGTGAGGAGGAGGAGGATTTGGTTGCAGTGCCCGAGAAAGGCTGTGCATCAGATTATGGCAGACGCTGCACATGCATCGAAGCGCACGTACGGCGATGGCTGGTCTCCAGGCTCCGTCTTTATACCAGGACAGAAGATAATGTGCCTCATGATAATAATGCAAATGAGCAGATGCACATCGAGATGTGGACGATGAGATTATTTTAGGCACGGGCACAAGTTTAACAGCCTGCAGAGCCGTGCAAGTGGGAAGTAACTCCTAATGGTGGAAAATCTGGCAAATCTGAGCACATCTGTGAGCTCGTACATCTGTTTAGACACCGTGTAGCTACCACCGCGCTCTGCGACGCGACCACGCGCCGGTCATTCCTCATCAGCAGGAGCTGTGCCGACCCGGGACGCTGTGCCGAGAGCTCCCGGGGTTTGGCAACAGGTTCCCCGTCCCCTCTGCCCCGGCACAGCCCGGGGCGGGCGGCACCACGGGCACGTCCTGCGGTTGGGAGGGCAGAGGCCTGAGGGCGTGTGTGTGAGGGGGGGTCAGCCCTGGGGGGCAGGCTGGGGATGGGGGACCCCGCGACCCCCTCTCCATGCTGGGGGGAAGGCAGGAGCAGGCGGCAGCTCTTCCCCTACCTCCCTCCCGACTCCCCGGCTCCCTCCTCACGCGGCCACCTCTTTCCCCTGCCATTTTTTTGCGCCTTTCAGAACCCCTCCAAGCCCCTGTCTTTGGCCCAAAGGAGCCGGGCAAAGCGCCGGCGGTACCTGCAGTCCCTCGGAGGCGGCTGCAGCGGGGCCGAGCCTGGCCCGGCCCGCCCGGGGCACTTGGGGGCTCTGGCCCCGGCAGCGGGGCGGGGGCCTCAGCGCTGCGGGAGCGGCCGGCCCGGGGAAGGAGGGAGAGAGGGAGGGAAGCGAAACGCCGGCACCTTCCTCTCCGCCGCTTCCTGCCTCATTTCCTGGCCCCGGCCCTCCCCCGGCGGGGCTGCGCCGAGCGCCCGGAGGGCGGCAGCGGGGACGGGCCCAGCGCGGCGCAGACAGGGCTTGGGGGTGCCGGTGCCACCCGGGAGAGCGGCGGCGGTCACGCCCCCACCCCCGGGAGGGTCCGCGGAACCGCGCGGCGGGAGGAAGGCGGCGGCCGAGGACATTTGGCGGGGGCGGGGGCGGGGGCCGGGGCCGTGGCCGTGGCGGCTCCGCCCGGCGAGGCGGGGCCGCTGCCGCCATGGCGGAGTGGGGCCGAGGTGAGTGGCCGGGGGGCGGCCGGTGCCGAAGGGAGTCGGGGGGCATCCGGGCGGGTGAACGTCCCCTCTGCTGCCGCCGCCGCCGCCGCCGCCGCCGCCGCCGCCGCTTGAGGGGAGCGGGGCGCGCCCGCTGCCATGGGGGATCGGCCTCGGGCCCCTGGCCCGGCCCGCGGGTACGCAAAGCCGGGTGAGCCCCGAAAGGACCGAGCGGGCCAAGTGCCCCTTTTTTTGCCGGGTTTCACCCAAATCTCGCACCGGAGGCGTCGCTGGGGCACGCAGCTGGGCGGTGGTGGCGGCTCGGGGCGCGTAGCGGGGTTTCCGACCCGGCCCGTTTGGGGAAGGTTTGGTGTGTTTTTGTCACAGTGTTTGGGAGCGTTTCGTGGCTCGAACCCTGTGAGGAGGAGGCTGCAGCGGCCTCCGTGGCCAGCCAGAGACCAGTTGGGCAACAAGGCCACTGTGCCTCACCTGCCACGTTGAATGAGCAAATACAGAACGCTTGTGTCAACAGATAAAACTCATCCTCCTCTTCCCCATGCCAGGCCAGAGCCCAAGCGCCATGGAGGATATGCTGGATGTAGAGAACAAGCGTATGGCCGATAGCCTGGCCAGCAAGGTCACCAGGCTGAAGTCGGTGAGTCGCTGAGGTTGTGTCGGGTGCGCGGCGAAGGAAGGACAGGGCAGCAGTTATCGAGGCCGTCCCTGCAGGGTCTTGCGGGAGATGGGCCCACGGTCAATACCGAGGGTTTCCTAGGTGTTAATGACCCTTCATTGTTGGTGACAGAACAATTGACTTTCACTTGTGAACCACCAGGGACGGCTTTATGAATTACCACTGTTCTTGGAGGTTTAATGACATCATCTAATGGGATCGATGGGGAGTTTGTGGCACTTGGGTAAGGGGTTTTAGGCACAGAAACATAAAACAGAGGGGTACTGCTAAACGCACCTCCTTGGAAAAAAGTCACGATTAAAAGGCAGGTGAATTAGATTTGAAACATGCACGTGTCTCTATGCAAGTGGTGTCTTAAAGCTAGCTCAGTCCTAACATCAAATACTTGGGTTTAGAGCTGTAGAGAAGTCAGTGACTTGCCTTGTAGAACGGAAGACTCCGAACTCCTGCTATTGTGTCCCAGTGTTTACATCTCCTGTCCTAGATGGGACAGTTTCGGGCAATCAGACTTTGTTTTCAGCACTGCAGAGCTAAAAGAGTTCAACAACCTGAAACCAAAATGAGAATCTTGTTGCTCTGCTGAGCAAGCCTCCGCCTGCCTGTCTGTCTGTCTGTGTAGGAGGCAGGGAAGCAGTGTCTCACTTTTCTAATGTGCATTTCAAATGTTATCAGCACTAGATGAGGTTCTCTTTACATGAGAGTTTCTCTCTCCATTAAAAGTTTGTTAATACCTGTTTCCTTACCCTGCGTAGCTGGCTCTGGACATTGACAAGGACACTGAGGAACAAAACCGTTACCTGGATGGCATGGTAAGAAACGAAGTGTAAGAAGCACGACTTTTTGTGTGTCTCTCACCTGAAGTGTGAACGTTCACAGTTAGCAGACAGGTTAGATCATGGTGGTCAGTTTGGCAAAGCAGGGAATGTAACTAAACTGGTTTCCAGTGGAATTCTTGATTTGTAGACATCAGATACTTGGCAGCCAGTAGAGTTGCTTTGTCCGGATCAGCAGCGCGGTTGGTAGAATCATACAGTGGTGGGAGTTGGAAGGGACCTCTGGAGACCATCACGTCCAAGCCCCCTGCCAGAGCAGCATCACTCAGGGCAGCCCACACAGGAACATGTCCAGATAGATTTTTAAAGTCTTCAGAGAAGGAGACTCCACAACCTCTTTGGGCCAGGCTCTGTCACCCTTGCAGGAAAGACGTTTCCCCTCATGTTGAGGTGGGTCTTCCCATGTTGCAGTTAGTGACTGTTGCCCCCAAGCCTATCACCGGGCACCACAGAAAAGAGACTGGCTCCTTCCACTTGCCACCCACCCTTCAGATATTTGTTACATTTCATCAGATCCCCTCTCAGGCTGCTCTTCTCCAGACTAAAGAGCCCCAGGGCTCTCAGCCTTTCCTCAGCAGAGAGATGTTCCAGTCCCCTCATCATCAGACGCTTGATCAGATGCTGGGTACCCAGAACCTGCAACACAGTTGGTACCCAGCATGTGGAGAGGCCGCCGCAGGACGCACGCTTCAGAAGTTCAGGTGGAGACTGCTTCCTTACTGGGATGAAAGAGCTGCCTCCGGTGGCTGGTGCTGGGAGATGTGCCTGTTCCACAGCCGCTCCTGCATGTTTTGGTATTGCTGTAGAAATCTGCCTGTGACACTGAAGCACCAACTGCCAGTCGGGACTTTGCACTTCTCTGGTGTCTTCAGAAGGAGCAAAGCTGATGCTGTGGGTCCACTCAGGTTGTCCAGTGCCCTGATCTGTCATCTTCCTGACTCACAGCACCTGATGAAACCAGAAGCGCTTCCCAGAGTAATCTGCCTCTTAAACTTCAGTCACTGGTGGAAAATTGCGGTGTGCCAGGGAAGGGCCAGAGCAGTTTCAGGAGCCGAGGGGTTGCCTGCTGAGGCTTCCCAGGAGAGCGGTAATTCACCATCGGAACTGTGAGAGGAAGGGAATCCAGCACCGGGGTTTGAGGAGGAGATGAGCACTGTCACACTGTCACCTGGGGAGCCCGTGCCGGGTGCTGGAGAGCTGGTGCGTGGAAGTGAGAGAACAGATAATTGTGGTGTTGAAACCAGTTGAGTCAAAGGTGTGAGCTCAGCTTGGGAGCTTAATTACAGTGTACGCTGGCAGCGTTGGAGTGTCTGAAATGGATATCTGCTCAACCCCAAAACAAGGAGAATGGAGAATAAGAAGAAAAGGTTTGATGGCAAAAGATCTTAAAGGAGAAGCCCTCAGTCAGTGTGAAGCTGTGCTTCTGTTTCAGAGAAGGTTTGGAGCATTTTAGGAGCAACATGAGCAGAAGCTCCGAGTAGTTTGTGGGAAAGGAAAACAGCCCAGAAATCAAAATGAGAATGCCCAGGCTGCATTAGTGTGAGCACTGTTTGCTGCTCTGGCAGAGCTGCACCCACATGACAATCCGTGCTAGAGAACAAACAGCAGCAGCAAGAAACTGCTCCTTTTTGTGCAACTGTGAGCCCACTTGGTGCACACCTGTGGCTCCAGCCTCACATAGGGACATCTTTGGACGAAGCGCTTGCTGCTGGCATTGCTGTTGACAAGCTGCATGGGGACAGCAGGACAGTCTGGCAGCAGTGGCCTGGCCCAGGTTTAAAAAAGCGGGGAAGATCGTTCTATGTTTGGAACAGACCTTCCCATGTGTTTTGCTTCCCTGTTCTGAGCGTGGCTGCTCCTGGAGCCTGAGCACTGGTGGGGGGAAGGAGCTTCTGAGAGAGGCGATGGGTACGGGGAGCCAGGCAGCTCTGGGCAGCTCCAGGCAGCTCCCTGTGCAAATGTTTGTTAGCCAGGAAGCAGGAGGTTCCTCAGGGATGTCTTCATCTGTTCCTAATGCCTCCATCTCCGTGTTCTTTCCCGTTCAGGATTCGGATTTCATGAGCGTGACCGGCCTGCTCACCGGCAGCGTGAAGCGCTTCTCCACCATGGCACGGTCTGGGAGGGACAACCGCAAGCTGCTCTGCTCTGTTTCAGCAGGACTGATCCTTGTCTTCTTCATCCTCTACTATCTCATGTCCAAAGCAGGGACTTGAGCTCCTTGTTCTGCAAGTTTTACAGAAACAAACCCACGATGATCGACAGACTTGTTCAGCGCCTTTCTCAGCCTGCCCTGCGGTGGAGGCTTCAGGATGTTCCAGACAGACTTTCCAAGTAACTTTACTTTCCACCAGCTTCTTGTCGTTGTTCTGGGCAGTCTCAGACTTCTCTTTATAAAATCAGTATGTTTGATGCTAAATGGATTTTCAGATACAACACAGTTTTGCTGTTGTTCAGCGCTTGCCCCTTGTTGTCCATCTCTTGCAGCCTGTTTGTAGGGGACACTTTTGTGTTACCCCCCTACTGATACTCGGTGCTGGGCTTGTGAGGAGACAGGGTTGGTGAAGCCAGAGCCCTGTTGATACTCCAGGGTTGAATAAACCAGCTGAGTGCGGGGAGCTGTAGAGTTTGGGATGCTGATGGGTGACATTTGGAAGCACGAACATGTCACATTCCAGTGTGGCCACTCGGCTGACACCAGGTCTCAGTGTCCCCTTGACTTGGAGACTGTCAATATCCTTGGTGTTCCTTGGTTGAAATGAAATCTGAGCTGCTTTGAAATGAAATGAGCGGTAGGTCTGGACCCTGGTTCTCTCCAATCCCTGCAGTGAAGGGTTGCAGAGGAGCAAGACTTTAAATGCTGTCTTGGACTTTATCATCCTTCTGGGTAAAGCTGGGGATGGGCCCTGCAAGAACGGAGGATTAAAGTCCACAAGCCACCTTGATGTACGCAGGTCTTGCATCTCCCGGAGCCTTCCCGCACACCTCGAACACTCTCCCTTAGAGAGGGCAGAGATCTGATGGCAGAAGGTCCCATCAGTTTTGGTTATCGTGGCACCCTGGCCTTAGAGCACGGCGGGGAGATGTGCAGATAAAAGCAGAGGTTGGGGTCAAGTGAAACTCCTGGACGGTGCTGTTGGGGTGATGGGGAAGGTCCAGGAAGGATTTGATCGCAGGGTTGATTGGTTTATTTATTTATTGATGTGGAAGGTACCCCAGGGAGCTCTTGCACTGCCTTTCACGTTGCTCTGGGGGGTCCCTGCCCTCAGAGCTCATGTCAGATGTGTAGCAGGCACATCCCTGCCCATTTTGGTCACAAATGAACGTGCAGTGCCAGGTTCCCTCTGCCGGGGCAGTGCTGGGAGCTCCGCTCCCCGTCCCCCCCCTCGCCCTCGGCCAGGCTGCTCGCTCCCGTACGACCCCGGCCGTGTTCTTCAGAGCTCAGTTACCCGAGTCTGCCTGAGGCTGAAGCAAGAGATCTGCGAGTTTAAAACTCCTGCGCTTGTTGGGAGGAAGACAAAACAATTTGAAATAAACTGCTCTTCTCTCTTCAAACCAACCTCTGGCTTCCCAGAGGGCTGAGCAGAGCTGCTGCCTCATCTTGTCTGTTTTCTGCACCAGCTACTCACACGTTTGGGCTTTCTGCTTACCTGGTTCTCCTCCCTCCCTGCAGTAGCCCCCCATGCGGGACCAGCACGTTCCTTCCTCTGGCTGCCCGGCCTGGCTCCTCTCCAGTGAGCTGAGGCTCAGCAGCTGGATGTCTCCTTGTGCCCTTCAGGGATGCCTTTGTCCTGGGACCAACCTGGCTCCAGATCTCTACACGGGCAGCACTTTGTTTCCAGCTGTACCAAATTGCTAACAAAACTCCCCCCTAACTGCATTGGGTGTTTGGCTTTTTCCACATTTGGGAGAAAATGTACAGGGAAGGCAAGAAAGGAGGCAGTGGTTACTTCCTCTGGTTCTTCCTCCTGCTTCTGTGTGAGATGTGGGAGCGCCGTGCACTCTCCCTTTGGAAGAATGACGGGCGACTCGACGCACTTGGGTTTGATTTTCCAAAGCGAGGACTCCCGGTGAAAGGCCCTGGGACAGCCAGGGCTGCCCGGCGGGTGGGTTGGGTTCACTTTTGCTGTTGTAAATAAAGCTCTGGGTTCAGAACTTCTTGCTCAAGAGTTTTTTCCCTGGTGCTTACAAGTTCTCAGGGTTAAATACCTCAATCCAATCGACCCCTTGTGCTGCTTGAACTGTGGAGACCCTGCTGCCTCAACACCCAGGTTCAGCTTTACCCTGAGAAACAGCACATCTTTGGTGAGCAGGGACACGGACATCAGAGCAGAGCTGCTGTCTGTCTGTCTGTCCATCTGCTCCTCCCCTTCCAGGGGGGAATGTGAAGGCAGGAAAAAAGCAGTTGATGGGTGGGCAAAATACATCCCTCCGGTGTTTTCTGAAAGATCTCGTGTTTGACACAAAGCTGTCACGTGCCCAGACCACCAGGCAGAGAAGGCTCAGCTGGAGCTGATGTCCCTGTCCCCGAGATCCCCATCCCCAGTACCCCCGTTGCCAGCCCTCGATGCCATGAGGGGAGCTGGAGGGTGACAGGAGGTGCCAGGGGCCGGGACGTGTCCCCAGCGCAGCCTTCATGGTGTCCCCAGACACCCCGGGACCCGGCAGCCAGAGGGTCGTGGAGCCCTGAGAGAACCGTGACCTGTTCGGTGCCGTGGGGGGTGAGGGCGGGGGCTCACGGGGACACCGCGGGGGCCCAGAGGGAACCGGGGTGGGCACTGGGACAGACGGGCCGCGGCGGGGAGGGACGTGGGGCCAGGGCTGGGGCCTCCTCCCGCTCCTCCAGAGCCGCGGGGCACAGCGGGGCCGAGGGCCCCGGGAGCCGGCGGCCGCCATGACCGGTTGCCACGGCGACGCCCTGGCGGAAGTGACGCTCGGGGAGGGCGGAAGCTGCAGCCGGGGCCGGAAGTGCCGGCGCGATGGCGGAGGTGGAGGCGGCGGGGAGCGAGCCGGGTGGCAGCCCCGAGGCCGGGAGCGGCGGGAGCAGCGGTGGCAGCGGCAGCGGGTGGCGACGGCCCCATGGGCCGCTCCAGCGCTACTACGGCCCGTCCGCGGCGGAGGCGGCGGAGGCGGCTTCGGACCCCGCCGACATCAACGGGCCCAACTTCGACCCGGAAGTTTTCCTTACGAAGGTGACCTTTTACCTCCCCGTGACCTTTGACCTCACAGCGACCTGACCTCCCCCTCAGGTCGTGGTGGAACCCCCGTCCGCGGACACCCCCTACTCCGAGCAGGGACCCCCGGCTGGACCCTTTAAACTGACCCCTAAAGGGACCCCACGGGCCCGGCCCGAGGGACTCTGCAGGGCCCCGAAGGACCCTCGGAGCACCCCCAGGACCCTGAGGGGACCCCACGGAAGGGGCTCTGTGGGGATTCTGTAGATCCTCTCCCACAGGGACCCTTTAGGATGCATGCGCTCCCCTGTGAGGATGGTACCTGGAGCAGCTGGGGGGCCCAGGGCAGTCAGCACTCCTGGGGGGGCAGCTGAGGATTCCAGGAGGGCCTCAGAGGGCAGGTGAAGGCTCTTGGGGGACGTTTCCAGATCCCAGGGGGGTATTCAGAGGCCTGAGGGGTAGTTGGGGCTCTGAGGGGAAGAGCTGGTGATTCTGGGAGGGCCCTTTGCGAGGGGGAAGGGGGGAATAGTTGAGGACCCCAGAGGAGCCATTAGAAGATCCAGGGGATCTGCAGGGGCTGGTGGAGTTGGGGGGCAGTTGTGCCACTGTTGCCCCCCACCAGGTGCGCAGGGAGTGCCCCCTGGGGCAGTTGTTGGCCCGCGAGGCCGCGCTGGGCCGGGAGATCCGGGCGCTCGACAGCGACATGCAGACCCTGCTCTATGAGAACTACAACAAGTTCATCTCTGCCACTGGTGAGCACCCAGCGGGGGGGTCTGGGAGGCACAAGAGGAGGGGGCCCGGGCAGCCGAGGGACCCGGGCACCCTGTTCCTTCTCCCCAGACACTATCCGAAAGATGAAGGTCGACTTCCGGCGCATGGAGGCAGAGATGGATGATTTAGCAGCCAACATGGCCGCCATCAGCACCTCCAGCGCCCGTGTCAGCGCCGCGCTGCAGGATCGGCACCGCCGCGGTGCCCAGCTGGCTGGTACGGGCCGGGAGCCCCGGGGCACAGAGCTTGGGGCAGCTGAACCCTGGTGGGCTGATCTTAGTGCTTGGGGGGTGGAACAGGGGTTTGGGGGCGAATCTTGCAGGTGGGACAGGCCTTGGGGAGCAGTTGTTGGTACTTAGGGGGCAGATTTTGGGGCTGAGGTGACTTTGAGGGGCAGATCTTGTGGGTAGGGGTAGATTGAAGGGGGTTGGGGGGCCCCTGGGGGACAGACCTGGGGGTTATGGGGCAGGACTGGGAGCGAGATGATGGCAGAGGTGGTTGAGGAGGGAGGCTGGGAGAGGAGGGGCCGATCCAGGGGAGTGGGGAGACCCCTGGTGGCAGATAATGGGGTGGGGGTGCTGAGG
>JANHGN010016359.1:0-13853 GCA_024605025.1 Megaceryle maxima
ACCTGTCAGACTATGGCTCTCTCAGTCTATTATAAAATGCCTGATATCCTTGCTATGCCAATAGAAATGTATATATATATATAGACAAACATACTTAAAAGTGTTTTAGTCTACTCCGAGAGGAAGTCCCCTCCTGCATTTTCAACTTCAGCATATAGATACTTCAGTCTAATGTCCTGCTTGTTCTCACTGTAGATCTCAGTACATTGTCAATGGCCATCTATCATTACTTATTTTCTGGCCATTTGAGAAATCCTAAACTTGACATCACCTTTTAAAGTATCAGTAAAGGCATCTTTCCTAATGAACAAGGGATATTTATGTATCAAATCCCACCAGATGTTACAGGCTTGATGTTGTAATTACAGGCTCAAAATCAATAGCCAGTGATCATCTCCATAAACCTATTGGTTTCTTGTGGGCTCAAACAAGACTACTGAAAACTTTTGTCTGGAATGTCAGTGTTGGATGTTGCTAGCCTTTCTGATTCCATTGGAAGTTTGGGTTTTTTTTTAATAAAAATTAAACACAGATAAAAAAAAATATCAGAGAGTAAGGTATCTCCACGGTAAAGAAGTTCTGCTCCACTAAAGGATCAGCAGAACTGCTCTTGCTTTGAATGCAAGAGCATTCACTAGAGACACTAAGATTTTCTGTTAAAATTACTACCCTTTGGGACTCTGGGTTCACAGGTGGCACAGTGGGTCACAGCAACAGCAGTGCAGATACAGAAATTTCCAAGTAACCACGAGCATTTTAAATAATGCCACATCAGCCCAAGGCTATCTGCTCAAGACAGACTGCTGTCAGTGATGGAAACTCATGCTTTCTTCACACTAAAGCTTCAACAGTTACTTAAAGAACTTGAAATAGCAAGTTAATGCTGGGAAATTTCAGATGATCAGCTCTAACAGAAGCCTCCTCTGAGAAGAAGCTTTTTATTCCATAGATCTCAGTGAAATCAAATTTTTACTAAAACACCTCCAGGCACATAAGCAAATCTATTTTCCTTCCATTAAAATGTATTGGGCACAGAATTACTGAAAGCAAAGACTACAGTAGTATGAATAGATGGCAGAAAAATGAAGCTGCAGCAGCAAAACTCATCTGCTATTTCATTAATTTCTGGTGACAGAGCCTTCTTCTTTGCTGTGCTATAGAAGATTAAATAAAGGTCATACTCAGAGCAGGAGAGCTTGGGAAAGGATTTAACCTTCTGGTTTTGTAGCCTAGCATGACAACTGTTCTTTCATGTTTCTTTTAGAATGACTGAAAATTGAAAAATTAAAAAAGATCATCTGCTAGGCTACTGAAGTCACAGTAACATTTTGTAATGCTAAGACATACTAAATAATTGAAGTATGCATATTTTTCAGGTGAACTAACAAAATCACTTTCACTTGCTTTACTGGGGTTGTGAAGTTATCCTTCCATGCCTTGCAGCATTACATTATTCCCCTCTGATGCAATTTGGAGGTGTCCTTCAAGTACTCTGAAATGGCATGTACTACTCAAATCCTGAATATCAGAGTAAGGGAGAAAGAAGTCTTAACCTGCATTATTTTGTAAATTTTGTGCCAAATGTTTAAAGAAGTCTCTTAGAGATATGCTAACAATGTATCTCATACCAACTTTTTATTTTCCTATTAAATTTGAACAAGTGAAAATTGAGCTATGTGATTCAAAAATGGTTTCTGTTTACTTAAGCTTTTCACTGCTAATGAAATTTGCTGTGCTACTTTACACTTCAATACCATTGTTTAGGATGAGTGCTATAATCACCTTCTAGAGCTATATGATATTTTGCTTTTCAGGTTTTAAATTGAGAATTACAGTTTGTTATCTTCTGTGGATTTGCTTTTGTTTCGTATTAGCAGAAATGAAATCAGAAAGTGTGAATGTGAAATATATTAAAAGGCAATTGTTTCATCCACAGGATGTCTTCCACTTGTGCCAGCATTTCTATACTTTCCTACAAGGGATGCAAACAATTTGTAGAACATATTAAGTAATAATGAAATAAGCTGGTTTTACAAATATTAGTCGTAACATCATTTGAACACTTCTAACATTTGGAAAATAATCTGAATAATATGCTTACTCATATAAGATGGGGAAAACTGATTCCTTCTTACTACTACTGTAGCCTGTTGCAATTCAAGAGGAATAGCTCCATCAGCTGAATTATAGTGATACTACTGATTTATGTGCTGTAAGATTATTATGCAAGGGAAGTAACCAAGTTGTTTATATCTGGCGTTTTGCCTCTCAGTTACACTCAGGTTGTTTAACTTGGGTAAAGACAGATAAAACAATGAAGTTCTAAAGTACCTGAAGAAATGGAATAATTGATTTTACATTGAAGTAAATTTCTTGAGATAAAATAAATCAGGTCCTATCAGTAACTGTGAAGGTTATTCTAAGACATGCTGAGAAAAATATCAAGATATTGATACGAAACATTGTTCTGCCTTTCCAAACTCATCATTTAGAATAAACCAATTATTCTACAGCATGTGGTAACAAATTGATTAACCTCTAGTACACAGTAATCACACTTGTCTGCACAGTTAACTGACAGTTGTTAAGAGACTCCAGATACTTCATCTTGAGATAAATGGAATTTTATTTTTAGGGAGAGAGTGATTCCTCTTTATAATAAATGTATAAAAGTGCAATATCTCAGATATTTACTGCATGCAAATCATCCTTTTTTTTTGTTGTTGTTAGCATCATATAAAGTAATCTTACGCAATAACTTATTTCTGCAAGAATACATTTGAATGTACTGTCAAATTAATGCATCTCTTCAGTTGAGTGCCAGCCAGATCATAGCATTAACCACCTCGTACAGGACTGTAGGAAAAAAAGCAAATTTTCAGTAACATCTTGGTAAACACAGTTCTCTATTGACAATGAAAAATGACATAACAAAATGGGTATTTTGGTCCAGTTTGGCCCATGTTAGCCTACTATATCCTTCAGTTGACTGTATTACAGCTATAGTGTTATAGTTTTTTTCTGAAATGCCTGTCCACAAGGCTAATTCAATCTACCAATTCCGTAATGATTACCAGAACTGAATCTGATATGTTAAGCAACCTTCTCTTTATGGGGAACAGGATAAAGATACAGAAAAATCATCAGAGCAAGATGCCAGGAACATAAAATAAAATTAAGCAAAAAGTGTGGTCTTCTTCAGCTGCATTACACTTCATCAGCTTTAGCAGACCAATCTACATTTAATTCACAAGGATCAGAAAGTATTCCAGAGTGTATATACATAAAGCAGTACTGTAAAAATATTTTCAGTAGATGGCAGGAAGCAATTAGTCAGTGTGATAGAGGAGTGTGAATAGAGAAGGAAGGAGTGGCTTGGACAAGGACACTGTAAACCTTTAATGTCATGCAGAGTCACATGGCATTTTAAAAACCTTAAGACAGAAAACTTTGGGTTTTTTAAGATCTTACTGGAAATTAACTTTTTTTTTTTTTTTTTTTTTTTTTTTTGAGAGGAGTGAAAGCCCTATTCTCAGATTTCTCTGTCCCTAACACCAGGTATGACTCGTTGGCTTCAGTCTGACTATAGTTGGGTTTAATCCACATATACACAAACTTCTTAAAGGGGAGTAGAAAATTGTTTTCAACAGTTTAGCACTTGTCTGAACTGTTGATTAGCCATATTGGCTGAAACCCTGAAAATTAAGACTACTAAACCAGCCAAGCAAGAAGAGGAAAAATGAGTGGGATTTTACACCCAGTTTATTGGCTGTGCTGATGTCAGGAAAAGGGAAAATCCCATGCAGCTGAGAACTGGGAACTGAGGAGATCTCAGTGGGTAGTTTGTTTTCGTAGCAATGAGGACTCAGCTTCCTGGATACCAGATACCGATACAAGATGTGTTTTCACGGAGCTGGCAACTGTGTATTTTGTGTCAGTCTACAAATACTCTGGAACACCTAGGTATTTAGGACAGTATCCTACAAAGCAGTTGACAACTGGGTGATGTGATCATAGTATGTGACATAAGGTTTTATCACAACTATGCACAATTTATCACACAGATACAGTTTCTACATCTATTTCACGTACCTAAATGTCACCACTTACACTGTATTTTTGCTGATGTTATCTTAACTGAGGAAAAGATAAAATACATCCTTCTCCACTGATCCCTCCCCCTTACATTCTACAACATGAAAGAAAAATCAGGAACTGTTCACTGAAGTCCTTGCTTAGGTGAACTCTTTGGGCTCCAAGACTCTTACTTAAACTGTTGTGATCACACAACAGAGAACAAAGTAATTTTTGCAACTGGACTGAAATTCTATTTCTCCAGTAATGAAAATTTGAGATTCACTGATTGTTGATCAGATAGGAGCCCGACTCCTGAAAAGCAACATGTAGGCATCTTTCCATTATTCTTATCATCACATAGGCAAACAAAAAAAATCAAAGAAACAGTCTGTTCTTGCAGTACTACTGCAATCAGCCTAGAATGTTTAAGAAATTCACCTCACTGTCTGCAAATTCTGAAAATTTGTATTAGTGAAATATAAACTATTACTTCTTTTCCCCCATGCTTCCAAGTTTCCTTTGTACACAAGCCAAAAAAAATCACTTTAATAATATTATCAAATGACTGTCTTCACTGTAGCAAACCTTAAATGTTTTGCATGTTCTGGCTGTAATAAAGATATTCTAGAAATTTTAATATTTAGACAATGATGACAGAGCACATATAAAGTAATAATGGAGTAATACATCTATCCAACATTCTTCATAATAAGAAGCATTTTTGGAGAACGATAAGCCCAAATAGTATTTCAGGAAAGCTGAATTTCAAGGAATGAAAATACTATAGTACAAGGTTATGGCCAAAAATACTGTATTTTTAACCAGCAGCATTTTTGAGGGGCAGTGTCTGTACAATGCTATTTAAAAAAAAAAAAACCAAACAAACCTATTTCTGTCCCTCAAACACCACACAATACATGCACTTAAATGACACTTTAAGAACAGCAAATATGATCTTTATTTTTAAATACTGCAAGTTAAAAAATATATCTGACACCCCTCCTCAAAAAAAACCCCAAAAAACAAAATACAAAAAAATTGGTCAAATAAGGATTTCTTGCAGCATGGTTAATGAGGCCTCCAGCAACAGACTTCATTTTAGACTGTATTTTGAGAGGAAAAAAACCACCAACATCTGGATGATTTTATGTTTTTCACACTATCTTCAAAATCTCCCTCTACCCCTTTCTTCCCTGCAGCATGGCTACTGTGAAAAAGATGGCAGTGAAATTTATAGTAGAATTCCTTTAACTACCTGAATAGTGAACCTCAATGTATTGCTAGAAATATCTCTGGCTGGACTGCTAAAACTCTAAATGTTGTACGTAATCAGAAGTCAAAAAAAAAAGAGGAAGTATCAGTAGCTCCTCTTCTCTAACTGAATGTATGGTTTTGCAATATCTCAAACTAAAAAACTGGACAGGGAAAGATGGCTTTAGTTGTTTAATGTGTATTACAATTTATAGTTTATTTCAAAAGAGGGACCATTATTTACAAAAGTGTGAATTTCTAAAATACTGTATTTAATTAACTACATCAGGACATTTTGATTTTGTAATTTCTGATGGTCTCTCCACAACATATTTACTTTACTGGTCTCTTAGCTAGAGGTAGGTCATTTGTAGGCCTTGTTAATATGCAATGCACACTTCATTAGTTCACTAATGTAATAGTCTGCAGAATAACCATGCACAGAGCTCCAAGAACAGCAGCACATGTAATAAATTAATTGGCTACATTTTATTTTATCAGTTGGGTTAACATGTCTTTGTTTTCTCCTAATATTTCACTCTTTTGTGATGAATGTGTAACAGGGAAAGGGTCATGAGGTTAAGTAAACTGAGTCTTCTGCACCTTACAGACAGAGGCTAGGAGTCTAGCAATGTCTTTATATGCAGCCCTTTTCTACCCATTTAGAGTTTTTGCACATCATGCAGTCAATTCTGACTGATATTCTCTACTTCCAGACTTAAAAAAGTGATTCACAATCATGTGGCAGTATGATTAAAAATTACAGTCCATACAACTTGACAATCAAAAGTCTGAAATATAAAAACTGCCCTTATAGCTGCATCATCCTACATATATAAGGACAGCACCAGTTAATTAGTGAAAAAGGCAAGTTTAAGGTTTCTGCAAAACACGTATTACGGCTTTCTTGTGCTAGTGAACATCTAGAATACACAGGTTCCCAAGACGTTTTCCTTCCCTCCTCCCCTACTTAGGACATTCAAAGAACTCACATAATTTTGGCAAAGTTAAAAGAATTACTGTCTTGATGATTTTGCCTTCAGCATCACATTAGAGGCACAAACTTCTGGAGTCAAGCACTATAAGGCAGAATAGAAACCACCAATTAAAACAACAGCATGACCACCACAATGGAATATACTGCAAGTAGGAACAGCTGTGTCATTTAAAAAGGAAATGTTTTTTGTAAACTGTCACACCGCAATGCTGTGTTAGGTGATTCATGTAAAGCTTGCCTTAGCATGCTGACTTTTTTTTTTCCAGAATATGTTCAAATGATCGAAACATTGCCACAGCTTCAACTTACCTAAAATATACCAGAAGTAGCCCAGTGGCACACACTCTTGAAAACTTTTGCAATCACAGTATAACTGTAAAGCACAAGTAAACTTTTATCTTTATACAAAACTCAGAACCACATTTCCCTCTCCTCCACCAAATATCCCATATGAAAACAAAGCAAATTAAAAAGACCTAAACAACCCAAGCCTTTTTTAAGACACCACTGTCTGAGGCTGTTTCCCTCCACTTTTTTTTTTTTTTGTCTACAGTTCCATTTATAGCATTGAATCCAGCATGGGCAATGTATTCCCAGGTTGAAAGAAGAGATATTATCAACAGTGGAACTGTGAAAACAGCAGCTGTGTTGCATTAATAGCAATATCAGGACCTATTTTATGCTGTGTGTAAGAGTCACTGCTCTGATCCCCTATTCAGAATGTCAGTGTCACTTTTTACAACCTAAATCTCTATGCTTTAGCTTTATTAAATAAAACACTTTAGCTTCTTAATATTATTAACAAAAGTGATTTTTGGTTGTTGCTGTTATATCTAAGGTTCCTGCAGTTTCTGAAAGAATGTTTGATCTGTTGATCAGTATTTTTTCATATATTTTTTCATGGTGTTTTTAGGGCAACAGCATATACTCATTAGTACTTATGTACAATGGTTTGAAACATCAGTAAATTTACTTTTCTAATAAAGCCTATTCATTTTATATTTAAAAGCTCATGTTCCAATTCTAGATATAATGGCATAAGTTCTTCTAGTTAGACTGGTTTCTACACTGTATAAAGCTCTCACAAGATTTAAGCATTACTTTGAATGTGAATGGCCTCTGTCTGGTGTCTCCAATTTACTTGTACTCAGGAACAGCACAATGCTAGTACCACTCTGTACTACAGTAATCATTTTTGTTTTGTAAATAAAAAAACAACAAATCCCTAGTCAGAAATAAACTGACAAAATTTACATTCTTCTCTCTTAAAAAAGTAAATAAAATAACATTATTTAAAATGTGAATTAGCTATAAGACATACAATACAATTACATAGATACATATCAATACAGCACATTCAATTTGCCAAAATTAATGATTACAAAGCCAATATGGATGCTGCCATATATATATATAGATGTATGTACAATGATTATAGCATTCATAATTGCACTATACCTACAACCAGTTTTAAATTACGAGGTGTTTCATGAGGGAGCAAAAAACAGCAATTGTTCTTATTATTGTTGTTTTGTTGGAGTTGGGAGGGTTAAGGATGAAAAACATCTCATTAGTATTTATTGGTTACTTTGGTAATCAACTAATAAGCCATTCTTTTTTCCACCTCCCAGCCACTGCTATGAGGCAGCAATTTCTATGTTAACTGCACTCTAGTGCTACTTTGCATTGCAGATAATCAATGCAATGACATGTCTGGACTCTGGCTTTCCTATAGCTTGCTAGCCGTCATGCATCTGGTCAAAAAACACCTTTCAACTTAAGCTGCAGAATAAAGGTTCATCAATGTGTGCTGCATTTTTTGTTGTTAAAAAAACCCTGCACATTTAAATTTCAAGAATTATTTTCTCACTGTTTCATTTACACTAATAAATCTTTCTAAAGAACATTGAGAGAGGCTACTTTGCTTGAAAGCCTATCGAATGTCTGCAAATCAATTAGTTAACAAGCAACCTTATCAAGAAAGGTTCCTGAACATGATCTCTCATCAATAATTTCTTGTTATACAACTAAAGGTGCCTTGATATTATTACAGAAAACAATCTCATGCCTTATCTGATAAAAGGAGAGACTTAAACTGTCTTTAAATTAGTAGACCACATGTGTGTGCATGGCACACCTCATAGCATATTTGTTCCCACTGTTGGTATTGGCATTACAAAATGGAACATGTTCTTAAAAAGGGAACATATGAACTGAAACTCTGTGTGTTTATCATTTGGCAGTTGACTCAAATCAGGTCAGTTCCCAAACCATCAGTTTGGCATTTCAATCAGTATCTTATGTTGCAAGAGCATTGGTTTTATAAAAAGCCAGATTTGGCAACATTAATTTTACACAATAAAAATAATTTTTCTACAGTGGAAAAAGAACACTTAAAAAAGCTCTAACTTAAGGAAAAAACCTCACACAACTGAAAAAAATACCCCCACTGTTTCAGGCTGTACCCACTGGGGAAAATGTAGTGTCTGTGACATTTCTATTTGGCATTTGTGAATAAAAGAAGAGAAAAAAATGGCACATGGCAATTAAAAAGAGATTCTAACATATTTCACATACAATCCAGACTGTGTCTTAATTATTTTGTGACTGTCTTCTGTGCATCTTTCTGAACTGTTAAAATATGATTAAATTTAATATCCTTAGACAACTGTAATTCTATAATTCTATTTCGCAATCCCAGTATTCTAGTCTCAAAAGTGAAGACAGACTGAAGACACCCATGTCAAGAATTTAAAAATCACGGTATCAATACTTTTGATCCTTCAGAGAAAGTACATACTGTAAAATCAGAATGATGACTTGAATTCTGATGATAGTATTTTCCTGACCAAATCACTCAACAAAATATGTTTTACCCAGGAACGCAACTGGGAAAAAAAAAGGCCATTGTACATTGTAAGAGATAAGGGTGAAGGAGAATAAGGGAGAGAGGAAGGGAAAGAGGAAACCAGCTTGATTTTGCTTCAACAGCAAAAAAAACTGCTATCCTTTGTAAATACATGACTGAGAATTTAAAACACATCGAGTCACAAGGTTTTGCCTAAAAAATGAGGAAATATGCTGTGAATGTACTTCAGCATCTTTTGGTTTTCCTCGATATAGTTTAAATAAAATCATAATATTAACTACAAACTCTGTGGAGTTCACAGAGTCCAGGCCAGCAATAAATTAGTATTATGCAAATTGGTTTTTTCACAGATTATACAGTCCCTCTTGGTATATCTTCAATCACACAAGCTGGTTTTGGAGGGCCTCCTAGGCACAGTTAGACCAGGTTGTATTCCTTCAGGTTTAACTGTAGGATTGTGTCCTTGACAGCAGCAAAGACGAAGCGAATATTCTCTGTGTCTGTAGCGCATGTGAAGTGGGAGTAGATAATTTTGTCACTGTCTGGATTCAGGTCTACGAACATCTTCAGAATAAACTCTCGAGCCGCTTGTGCATCCCGTTGTGGTCCTGGTAATTAAGAAGATAAAGATATTTTTTTCAGACTAAATTCAGTATTTGAATTTCTTTAATAGAAAACAAGAAATGCTCAGGTTGTGGTCCTCATGTAAGAGAAGACAGGGAATTTTTTACTAAACAATAGTACAATTTACTGGCCACTTTCCTCCTGGTAGGAATTATGAAAAATAAAGATGGAAGGGAATTTCAGAAGTTCATCAAGTTAGAGCTATCACATCACAGCTGCTCTTTTCCTGATGACTATCCTCTTTCTTTGGTAAGATAATGTTTAAAACAGGTGATTTGTAACTGCATGGAATGAAAGACAAAAAACAAGCTATATTAGTAGATCCTTAGAAATGTTTATAGAGTTGGTGAACATTCTACAGCTACTATACTTTTAAGTTCTTTGAGCACTGCAATATTTACTAGTTTTATGAGGATTTTAACAGATGGCATAATGAAGTTATATCCTGTACTGGTCTGACACTGTCACCCACAGAAGTTACTGTTCTACTGTTCTATTCACTTTTTTAAAGATAATTAAATATGCACGCTCTCCAGCTGAAGCTTTTTGATTGCAAAAGGCTCATGTTCTAACAGATCACTTGTTATCTAATTATGTATGATAATGATCCTATCAGATCTAAATTAAAGTTGTAATTCTCAGTAGGATAGAGTCTATGTAACCAAACCACATATTCAGCTTTAAAAAGACAGAAGATAAAGTATTGACTTCCAGACTGGAACAGTGAGGATTCATTCATGTTCACAGCCAAAAGAGCAGGGCAGAAGCAAGAACATTAGCTGCAAGCTGTTTAGTTCTGCCCCATTACTCCACTGCCATTTCCAAAGGCCATTATTTCTTTGCTCTCCTGTTTCTTGAATGTGGGATTCTACAGAATACACATTTCCTGTGCTGCCTCCTCCTATTTTCTTCATTATTCCTGTTGTTACATGGCAATATAAATACCAGCACTCAGATGCTACATGTAGCTCTGTCCTTCAGTAGTTATGAAATATGTACTTTGGGAATTAACCTACGCTCACATATTTTTCAGCAACTGGATAATAAACCTTGGTTTTTATTAACACTTCAAACTCACAACTGATAACATTTTCAATTTGGGTAACTCTATAAAATTTAGGTAGGGACTGCATGGAAGATATATACTTCCTGGTGTGCTGCAGATCCATGTGGAAGTAAGATTGTATGCACATGAACATATTGGTACACAGATGTACATACTTATACAGATGACATGCTCCCTGAGATTTAGGGATGTAAACAGATCATAAGCTCTATGAAGCAGGACTGAGAACTGTCCAATACTTCTACAGCTTCTAAAACACAACAGGCTCTAGCATTTGGCTTGGTTGCTCAGACTCTATAGAAACATCAGCAAGAGTAAGTCTCACACTCCCACAAATAAATTTGCAGTATTTATGTAGAAATCTTTTAGACTTTTGAAGACAATTATTTATTCACAATAAACCATTTTACTGTTGTAAACAACTTCCCAGATCTGTTAAACAGTTTCATGGTAGCTAGACACAGCACCCTCTCAAAATCTGCTGCATTATTCAAGGCCTGTATCCAAACTGATTACCTAATCACACTTCTTCTACCATGTAATTTAAAGTTTAATTTGGCTGATGTTCAAGTGTGGAAAACTGAAGTTAGAAAGAATGTTTATGACCTCAGGAATTTAGGAAAAAATTGAATGAGTCCATGTTAAATTTAGTCTGCAAAGTGGTTGTGATCTAAATAATATGGAGACTTGCAAAAGAACTGCCATAAAACATCAGTAGGTTTCTTGTGCACTGTTCTGTAAACAGCAGTTTTCAGAGAGTGTCTCTACATGATGCATTCAAGATCTACATCAGAAGTACTACATCATTATTTTTGTTTTTTCCTCCCAACTAGGGCCACTTTTTAAATTTGTCTTCTTTCCCAGCTCTTCCCAGTCTCTCTTGAACTGCGGACCCCAGAAATGGACACAGTATTCCAGGGGTGGCCTCACCAGGGCAGAGGGGGAGAAGAACCTCCCTTGACCTGCTAGCCACACTCTTTTCAATGCACCCAAGGAGACCACTGGCCTTCTTGGCCGTAAGGGCACACTGCTGGCTCATGGTTAGCTTGTTGCTCACCAGGACTTGCAGGTCCTTCTCTATGAAGCTGCTTTCCAGCAGGTCAACAATTCCCAACCTGTACCAGTGCATGGGGCTATTCCTCCCTAAATGCAATACCCCACACCTCCCCTTGTTGAACTTCATTAAGTTCCCCTTCCACCCAAGTCTCCAGCCTGTCCAGGTCTCGTTGAATGGCAGCACAGCCTTCTGGTCTGTCACCCACTCCTCCCAGTTTTGTATCATCAGCAAACTTGCTGAGTGTATACTCTGTCCCTTCATTCAGGTCACTGATGAGTATGTTGAACAAGACTGGACCCAGTACCAACCCCTGGGGAACACTGCTGGCTATAGGCCTCCAACTAGACTCTGCACTGTTGATCACAACCCCCTCAGCTTTGTTGCTCAGCCAGTCTCAAGACACTTCACTGTCCACTCATCTAACCTGCACTATCTAAGCTTCCCTCTGAGGATGTTGTGGGAGACAGCATCAAAAGCCTTCCTGAAGTAGAGACAGACAACATTCACTGCTCCTCCCCTCATCTACGCAGCTAGTCACACCATCATAGAAGGCTATCAGATTGGTTAAGTGTGATTTCCCCTTGGTGAATCCATGCTGACTGCTTCTTACAACCTCCACATGCTTGGAGATGACCTTCAGAATAAACTGTTCCATCACCTTTCCAGGGATGGAGGTGAGGCTGACTGGCCTGTAGTTTCTGAGGTCCTCCTAATGACCTTCTTGAAGACTGGAGTGACACTGACTATCCTGCAGTCCTCAGACACCTCTCCTGTTCTCCATGACCTTTCAAAGATGATGGACAGTGGCTTAGCAATATCATCAGCCATATCCTTCAGCACTCATGGATGCATCCTCCAGTAGCCCTATCAGTCCACAATCTTTTTTTCCTCACCAATGGCAAAGAACTGGAGAGGCAGGATTTCTCTTAGCTGAGTGGCTGAGTTCTTTTTTTTTTTTTCTGGACAAGCATTTTAGACAGCCTTTATCATCACCTGAGTGGTGATAACAGAGCAAACTGTAGAGTCTTCTCACCTTCAGCATCCCATCTAGGGAACTTGTTATACAAAGTAAACTTAAAAGAATAAGCCTATTTTTATTCAACCGCCAGTGCTCTTTTGCATAGGACTATGAAACTAAACAAAATGTATATTTTTCCTGTTACTACTTTCCAACTTTCCATATTTGGCCATGAGAGATTTAATCTATTATTCAGCTTTCAGTTCTGATATTCACTCCCTTTTGGGCAAAACCAATTTTCTCTTTTTAAATAAACAGGAGCATTTAGTTCTTTAGACCTCTTATTATAGGATTCTTCTCTGTCACCAAGGCCCCCACTCAGTTACCTCAAAATACTTAGCCTTTTGCATCAGGAGAACTTTCTCAGAGTACAGTTTTAGTAGGAACAGCTGTACAATCCACATAATAATTTTAAGGACAAGCACATTAATCTTCACATAAATAATAAAAAAAATTAAATAAAGGAAGAAAAGAGGTATAATAAAAGGGGAGGAAGGAGGGATACTTGTTTCTCTGACTGTCATAGAGAGGTTATGACACTTCCTCTCAGATACTAAGCCTAACACTAAACCAAACTCAAAAAAATAAGTATGGGAGAAGACATGTAAAAGGAAGGAATACATTTTTATTTCTTTTTAGCTTTTATAATTCAGTTTAAATCCTGATCCAAACTTGTGAAAAATGACAGAATGTGGTTCACTGCTCATCTGACAATGCTCACCTAAAGAATTTACCATGAGTTACAATTACCCACAGTTAACTACAGTATAAAATGAAATCCTAGCAGTCTTAACAAATCCCACAAGAGTTCAATCATCATATTTTTAAAATGAAGATGATTAAAAAATACAAAGCACCTTCCTTTTTTTTTTTTTTCTTTTTCCTTTTTTTTTT
>JANHGN010016361.1:0-24106 GCA_024605025.1 Megaceryle maxima
GACTTTGGTAATACAGGACAGCAATTTATCAGCACATGCACAGCATTTAGCCAGCCATAAGACCCACAGTATCATCACTCAATCCACTGAGACCCCCTCTAGCCATCAAAGTGTCCTTGGGCAGCATGTCCAAGGGAAAGGTCTGTCAGACCTGCTGCTCTGCCAAGAACCAGCTCCTCTGGCTCTTAGGCAGGACCCCAGTTATACCCCAACTGAGGGTGCATTCTGGTTGGTTGAGGGGACCAGCCCAGACAAAACACAGACAAGCCCAACCCCCAAGCCTATTTACTAAGGGGTCCAGACCCTGAAGTGCCAGTTAAGCACCAGGAGGTGCAGCTTAATGACTGAGGTGCCAAACTGCTCCAGCACACCCTGTTTGTTTTGTCAGGGTGAGCTGCATCTGCCCCAGCAACCTGTGCTGCAAACTTTATGGAGCCCAAGTAAAGTCTAATGCTAATGCTTACAGAATAATTAGCGGGAGTTTCAATGGCACTACATATGGTGAAGGTTGAAGCCTCAATCCATACTATTGTATACCTCATAACCCTTATACAGTCTTAAGAAATGTCTGCTATTAAGTGTTGTGATTTCTTCTTAGGTTTCTTTCCTACAGTAGGGGTCCCTTCCATTAATAAGCAGAAGATGGTCACAAGTAAGGTGCAGTTATGGAAAAACAGAGGAAATTGTTAAGCTCAGTTAGTTGGTAACATCTGGATGCATTAATGGCGCTTGAAGTGGCTTTTGGGAATGTCCTGGGGTCAGTTCAGGTTAATTATCACCAGCAGCTGCTGGCCCAAGCAGCTGGGAGGGGCCACAGCCAGATAAACAACTGAGGCAGCCAATGGGGTCTTTTATGCCGCACTGAGTCATGTCCCTATATAAGGGGAGGGCTGGCATCATGTTGCCTGTTTTTGCCTTGCTTCAGCGTGGCTGGAACAGGTAAAGTTGGTATCTTAGGCATGGGTAGAGCCTTCCTGGCTTCTATCACTTGCTTTCTGTGTAATTTTGTTAGTGCTATCATTAGCACTGTTGTTTTCTTCTCTCTTTGTGTTGTTTTATTAAACTGTGCTCATCTCAGCCTGTGGGGTCTTGCCATTTTTTTCTTTCTCTGACTTCTTGTTTCCATCCCCCAGGAGCGGGGTGTGGAGGGTATGGGGGAAGTTGTGGGAGAGTGGCTGTTTAGCTGTCAGCAGAGATTAAACCACAATAGGAAAAAGTTTGATTTTATTATTAATTTAAGTTATTAAGCTGCTAATATGGCTACTTTTTAAGATGGGAACCTCCATAGACTTTCCAAGATTTTTTTTTTTTTTTTAATTTATTACAGTGTGACTATTTGTAGGGTACCATGTGTGGAATTTGTACCTTGTCAGACTTCTACAGGAAATAGTGGGGAGCTCTGACTGTCTGTATCATGAAAGTGTTTGAGAGACATAGTCAAGAGTGCTTGGCTCTGCAGAGAGGAGAAAGGTGGTATTGACTCCCAGAGCTTTCTGCTGTCAGAAAAGCTGAATTTGATTTCAATGCAAAGAAGAGGTCCTTCCTGTATAGCATGTATGTAATTTGTGCAGTAACTGTTCGTTATTGCAACTTCTGCCTGAAAGTTCAAGGACTTGCCATGTAGGCTGCTTTTTTTTTTTTTTAAACTTAGTGTAGCTGCAACTTGGAGTGAAGATTTTAGTTTGTGTTTAAAACAGAGCCAAATGAGCCATAAAATTTAATTAAACTTTTTGAAATGGGACAGAAGACACTTCATGAAACTTTTAACAATTTGTATTCCTTTTTTTTTTTTTTTAACTTTTCAGGAAATGAAACCTAACTATTTGTTAATTCTGACATTAAACTTTGTAGGAAAAAAAACCCAACATTTTCTTTATCCAGAACAAAGCAGCAAAAGAGCTTTTGTTGTCCATATAATCTATTTTTAATTCTGATCCAAGCTGACTCAATCCAGTTACTTAAAATATTTTCCATGATCAGTTTAATTCTTGCTAGAATGCTAGTTATTTTTTTTAAGTAAACAATAGAGTACATAAAAACAAACAAAAAAAAACCCACTGAGAAGAGATGTTGTAAGGTCATTTCAACATCATTGATACAGCTTCTATATGTAGTCTGGAGTACATGATTTTGGTTTATCTAAATTACATGTAACTTATTCTGGGCACTTTGGTTTTTAATTCTAGAAAAAATCCTGTCTCTGTCTTGCAGTTCTCACAAATATTTGGTGGTTTTAAGTAAAAACCCCACAGTGTTTAGTTGTTGTTAAAAGAAATGGGACACAGAAAGTTGGACTTAAAGCTTTTTCTATGGTATAGTTGCACTTTATTACTGAGAATCATTAAAATAGGAACAAACTGCATAAGCATAGTTACATGTTTTCGATCTATAAAGTTTTATATTTAAGAATCTAATTTGGAAGTAATTTGATATAGAATTTAATGTGGTAACTCTGCCCAATAGCATATTTTATCAAATGATCAAGCTTCAGAGTGTTAAGTGGACCAATGACACTTGTAAGCTGCCTAATTCTCAGTATTGTACTGAGTAAAGAATGAAGGATCATTACATTAAAAATATCCCCATAACTGCAGCATTTCTCAACATTAAAACCGATAAAATCTGTTTTAACAACCTAGCTGTTCTCTGTACTCCTGCATCTACTACTTGGTTCTGGGAGGCCTTGGTGGGAATCTCTTGGAATCTTCTGCTTGTCAGTTATGCAAACTCTGAGGTTCTTGTGGAGTTGGAAAGCTCTTTAGAGCTTTCCTTCCACTGCATTTTTAAGTGTTCTGTAAAATCACAGAACTGGAGATGTGGATTATCATCATGAACACTTCTCATCTAATGTCCTGTGAATTTATAACTGCAGTTTAAAGAAGATTCATTTTTAATCGCTGTCTTGCAGGGAGCATTCCTTTGCTAGAACACCCTTTTAATCATACATTCTTTTTTTTCTAAAAAAAAAAATCCCTTTTAAATACACCTGTCTGCCTGCTGCTCCTGGTTTCAATTCTGATGTTACAGACATACATCCTCCTGTGGTGAGCACTCTTTTTCTTAGATGACTTGTGCTTTGTGGGTTGCAAATTGCAATTGAAAATTTTGGAAAAAAAAAAAATTAGAAATTCACCAGTTTATCTGGGAACTTTACTCACCAGCCAAACAAAATTTGCAGGCAGTGAATTTCCTCTCAGGAAGCAGAGGTGACTCATTTGGTGGGAAAGTGGCCAGGTTTCTGTGCAGAAATGCTGCAGTGCACTCAGCTATCTGTCCTTACCCTCCTTTACCTGCTACTGCCATCTTCACATAGCCACCGGCTGACCTGTCCTTACATCAGTATATGTGTTGGTTCATGATTCTTAGTTGACCTTTCTCTGAAGAAAGATATTTGAGCATCAGTCTCTGATTAAATTGCTTCTAAATTTTCCTTTAATCTAAATGCAGAAATAACTTTTCTCTTGTACTTTGTCACTGTTTAAATGCAGAGTGCTATAGGGAACCTAGGTCTTGTGTACATGCTTATTTGTCACCTGGTCCACACAGAGTAGTTGTTTGCCAAGGAGAAAGGCATCAGTTAAGGAGAAAAATGTACATTAGGTTTTTTTAGTTTAAAAAAAAATAAAAATCTTTCCTGTAGCTAGAGAAAGGCAAAGTGGAGTAAAGTGCAGTACAGACTACTGAGGTAATGCCAGGATCTCTGGTATCTAAACAGAGCCATGGCGCTCATGCTGAAACCGTTGTTGAACACGTTGCTGATTTGAGCACAAAGCTGCAGGCTGGTTTTGTACATACTAAATACATGTGCAATAGCATAGCTTGCAGGATATACTGTAATTAGGCAAATGCAGATCCAACTCAAAAGCTAAAATCTTGAAACCAGCATATAGTGTATTCAAGTGCCTCTATCTTTTTTGCATTGTAGTACTGCAGTGATGTGGCAGGTCTGCAGTCACTGTATGAAATCCAGCACTCTGAAATGTCCAAGGCATAAAACAGGACTCCAAACTCTAGGCTAAAGTCTATCCTGAGAGATCTAGAGAATAACAGCCATAGCCTTTGGTTGATGTCAGTGTGGGATGCATGATGATAAAAGGAGTAAATTTATACTTCACTGTGTTTGAGAGTTGGATGTTGAAGGTGGTCCTGGTAGTAGCACTGCTTATCTCCATGAGGTACATCTGTGCCAACTGTTTGGTCACCCACTGCACTGTCAACAGAGGAAGTGGTAATGAAGGGGCAAGTACCCCTCAGAGTACACTTGAGCTCTGCTATGGGAGTTAACACTGTGCAGTCAGGGCCAAAAGGATTGAGACGATTGCTGGGGTGCAAAGTTCAGTGACCACCTTTGTAACTCTGTGTGAGTGTGACAGACATATATGCTGCATGGATTGCATTGACTAAATCTGTAGATACTCTGACACTAGACAATCTGTAATGGTCTGAAGTTGTTAGATGGAATACTGTTGGAAAAAAAGAGGTTGACTTATTTTAGCAATGCTAACCCTATTAGCTAAGTAGGTGTAGTTCCCTTTCTAATAAGATAGTTTTATTAAACTTCTTTCATGGTAAAATGCCTAGACTTACCCCTAAACCCAGATGACTAACTGAGAGTATCCAATGATACTACTGTTCATACTGTACTTAATGTTTTAAGTGCACCCCTTGAGGAAAACTAACACTTGTTTTCTTTCATCAGGCTGACTTTAATGGTGCTGCAGAAGATGTAAAAAAATTGAAAACAAGACCAACTGATGAAGAACTGAAGGAACTATATGGATTCTACAAACAGGCTACTGTTGGAGATATTAATATTGGTATTCCTATTCCTCTATACTTTACATTTACTCCCATATCTTGATATCAAGTAAATGTTATGCAAATCTGCATGATAATAAAAGGTTGCATTTACTTTGGCAGAATGTCCAGGAATGCTAGATTTGAAAGGCAAAGCCAAATGGGAGGCATGGAACCTGAAAAAAGGTGTTGCACCAATTAAACTTATCATGTAGTCATATTTCTAGGCTGACAGATGAGGAAAGATAATGACTCCTACTTTTCCTTGCAGGTTTGTCAAAGGAGGATGCCATGAATGCCTATATCTCTAAAGCAAAAGCAGTGATAGAAAAATATGGGATATAGAATACTCAACATCATTCCCACTAATAGCTAACTCTTTGAGAAAAGTTAGCTCATTAGCTGCTGAAATGTAATACTAACTCCTTATGGTGTACTCTGACAGTAAAATCTTTTTTAAGCATAAGCTGTTTGACTGTAAATGTTATTTACATACTCTATTTTTAGATTGTATCTTATTCTAAATAAATTTGAACCTAATAAATTAAACTTTCTATAAGAATTGTGGATTTTTGTGGGTAGGAAGTTATATTTGGCATTTTTTACAGGAGCACACAAGCAGAGAAGCTCTAAAAGTGAGGTTGTGGAATGAAGTGAAGGGTTTGTGCAACCACAGGATGAGACTAGGGAAAAGATTAAAGCTTTATTTTTAAGACCCAAAACTGCCAAAGTTTATTTTCAACAACTGAGAAAACCTGCCCCTTTTAAAGGATTACAGAGGAGGAACAAAACAATACTTAAACATAAGTGAAGGCTTCAAGGGAAACTTTATTGCAGCCTTTCAGTACTTAAAGAGGGACTATAAGAAAGTTAAGGACAGTCTTTTTAGCAGGGCCTGACAGGACAAGGGGTAATGGTTTTAAACTAAGGGTAGATTTAGACTAGATCTAATGAAGATATCTTTTGTGATGAGGGTGTTGAAACACTGGCACAGGTTGCCCCAGAAAGGTGGTAGATGCTCCATCCCTGGAAACATTCAGTGTCCAGTTAGACAGGACTCTCAGCAATCTGACTTAGCTAAAGCTGTCCCTGCTTACTTTAGGGGGGGAAAGGGACTACATGACCTTTAAAGCTTGCTTCCAACCCAAACCATT
Organism: Megaceryle maxima; assembly: GCA_024605025.1. Classification (NCBI taxonomy): domain Eukaryota; kingdom Metazoa; phylum Chordata; class Aves; order Coraciiformes; family Cerylidae; genus Megaceryle; species Megaceryle maxima. The sequence goes on from JANHGN010016361.1 coordinate 5,952, forward strand.
CTGATTCCATAAATGCATGCAATTGTATGGAAAGAGTGACTTGCTATGGACTAATCTTACACCTTCTGCCATTAAAATAGAGGGAAATACTCATATACCAGCATTTTCTATGCATCTTGTTATGTGTTTTGTCAAGAAAGCTTCATTAGAGGGCTCCAGCAGATAAAAGTGACCTCCAGGAAGCTTGTATGAGGAAGTATCTCCAGTTGTTAACTCATGCCAGGCTGAAAAAGATATTTAAAGTACTTGAGAAATGTCAGCTATTGTGGTCATTTTACATAATTATTTCAAAGGTATTTATTTAAAATCCCATATCACCTGGTTTGGTTTATACATTAAGACTGCTCTGATTTGTTTCATTTAGGAAGGAGAAAACTCTAAACTCTTCTTTGACTCATTTGTTACAACAGTAAGATGCATAAGAGGAAAAACATTTAGAGCAAAGTACCTTTTAAATCATATAGTTTATCATCAGACCCACTGAAGCAGGTAATATCACAAGAGAAGGGAATATTCCTTTCTTTCTTCTCAAAACTGTGAAAAGAAAAAGTAGTATTAACTTTGCGTAAGCTAGCTATATTTGGAGTTTGCTTCCACATACAAAATAAGCTCTTTCTTTCTCCTCCAAAATGTAATGAACTTCAGGAATTAGATTGTGCAGGACATCAGGAGAAGGAATTACTGTAGGAATTATTGTAGGTGGGGAGAAAAAAAAAAAACCAGCTTCAACCTGCAATAAAAATTCTCACAATGAATATAAGCAGATAAAATAAATTTAAATTCTATTGTTTCAGGTCCTTAGCAGCATCTGGTTGCTATGGCCAAAACAGGTCCCACAGGTTAGTGGCTTCTAACATTGGGTACCAAGTAAAACTGTAGGTCTACTGTGACATGTTCACTGCTGTAGTAGCAGTAGTGCCTGCTGCAGGAGGCAATAGAACGATCTAGGGCTTAAATGCTAGAATACAAATAGAAAAGCACAAAAAGGGAGAAAACTATCTTTACTTTTGCATATGTTTTTTATAACAGAAATGAGAACAAATTAGAGAAAGAAAAAAGAAAGCCTAAACTGACCAGACAGAAGTAAACCTGTAAAATACAAATGTACCACAACTGTAAAACTTACAAAAGTGTCTGAAGAAGTCTACAGTCTTCTCTGAAATGATGTATTGCATATTTCTTAATGTCTTCATTTTTTAGAAGCTCAGGATTTCCTCCTATAATTTTCATATATGTAGCAATCTCTTCATCTTCTGCATCACTTAGGGGTAGCTTTTTCAAGAGAAGAAATGCTTCAGACTGTCAGCACCAGACAAAACAGATCAGGTGAGGTATAAAATATGCTTTAAATAACACTTTCATTCTTTTTTTTTTTAGTACAAAGACTGTCAGTCTCCAAAATAAAATAGCTGATTAACATCCACAGAGACTACTTGCAAAGTAATAGTAGGCTTGTGTTTGCTGAAATTGCAGATTATGAGTAAACCAAGTACACTCAAGGTCTGAAACTTCTACAGACAAATAACCATTTATTTAATTTTGTTAAAAGTTTGACTTTCACTTGACATACAATTGATAAAAATATATTTAAGAGAAAGAGAAGCCTAGCAGTGGACACAGAATGGAAATAGCACATGCTGACCAAGGACAGAGAAAAAAGCTACTTCACTGCTGTTTTCCCAAGAAAGACTAGCAGCAGCACCAGATCCTCAGGAGGAATTGATGGCAGATTAAAAAGCCAATGAAGAATGAGGAGTGAAAGAAACATGGACAAATATACTGAGGGCTGGTGCAGATTTTGAGACACCGGGTTAAGACAGTTGTCACGTTAGAGTGTGGCCTTTTAGATTTTGCTTTGATTACTTTTTAGTATTAAGAGAAAGGCCACACAGTAAACAATGCAGTCTTCCAAAAAGGCAGCCTTAACTTAAGGAAGCTGTTCTTGCTAGGCTAAGGGTAGCAGGCAGCAAATACTCTAATGTGAAATTGTCCATCCACCTCTGAATTAATTTCCTAAGAAGACAGAACATTTTTCTGCATACATTCAGAAGCAAGGGTTGTTTTATATTAAAGCCACTCTGCATACCATACTGTAAAATGGTATTTTCACTCTTGATAACTAATATACTGTTTTGTTTCATACGGTTAATGATTGTGAACTTACGTGGGGGGCATGTGCTGCCGATATAAAAAGGTGGATGGGCTCTAGTCCATACTTTTCCTTCAATTGTAGTGCAATTGCAAAACTAATGTAAGATCCAAAGCTGCAGCAAAACCAGAAATTAAAAGCAAAATAAGCAAAACTGTATGTAAAAAATTCAGTTTGTTTAAATTTTCTAGTTTAGTGCCAACTGGTTATCTTGATCAGTAAATAAAGTCATATATGACAAGTAAATTACAGTGATAGTAGCAAATTGACAGGAAGTCTATTCCTATACAGTTTAATTTTAGAAATCAGATTTTAAATCTCTTTCTTGCATTAGTCCCCTTAATTTGCAGTAAGAACAGTTATTTTGAATACTTGGGACTAAGGGATCTTAAAAAATCTGTGTGTTTTATGAATGGTTCATCCTCTGCATTCATATAGAGCAAGCACTGACAGCTATTAACAATATTAACAAGTATTAACAATAAACAATAATAACTTATCAGTTAAAAGAAAACCAACACCACTGCCACTTTTAGAAGATGTTGTGCCTGAAGCAATAAATAACAAGAGTCTTTGAGATCAACAGCATGGCTTAGGATGACTTGACAAAATACCCTTGCAGAAGTGTATTTTCCTAGAGTTCTGCAAATAAAGGCAAGTAACTTATCTATTCCTAGAGTTCAAAGACAAAGCTCCTTCAACTGAAAATGTAGATCTTTTTACCTGTGACCAAAAATTGCAAATGGTTTTTCTTGAAAATATTCTAGCAAAACACTTATCATTTCATCAGCTGTGGTTTTTAGGTCTTTCTCTAAAGGTTCCTTAGGACGAGATTCTCTTTCGGGAAGCCTTATTAAGGACACTGCAAAAGAAGTGAAGGAAGGGAGGGAAAATAATTAAAATTATTTCTAATAGAAACAAAATAATTTTAATTACATTTTTTAGTCTATTCTGCAGAATAGACAGATTATTTAAATTAATTCTTCTTACACTGTATTTGCTATTGCAGTCTTTTAATTCTGCAAGAGATTAGGTTTCCATTCCTTCCTTATACTCAGATGTTGCCCCTCCAATTGATCTGATTGATAAATGCCTTGGTTCAGAGGTCTACAAGGTCTTAATCTCAGCTGAGATTTCAAAGCAACTTTATTATATTAGTAGAAATAACCACAATTTCAATAATTTTAAGTTTGAGAGTTATATAAAATATATCCTTTCAAGGGCAGCATTAGAAAGTTAAACTATTTGAATCATATAATCCCTGTTTTTAATTTGCAGACTCTTACATATAAATTGATAGCAAGCTATATTTATATATTCCTAACAGAATTCCTTTTCTGAAAAGACTCACTGGAGAAAGACTGCAGTGTTCTTAAGCACTTTTTATTCCATTCAAAAAAAAAAATTCTGCTGTGTATTTCAGACTTGCTTAATTTCTGCTTTACCTGCATAAGTGACTAACCTTCAATTGAGCTGCTAAAGAGTTTGCCCCACTCAGCAAGTTTCAAAGATCCACCTCCAGCCCACGAAAAGCAAATCAGCCTACAGAGAGCATCTGACCTTTTGTACAGGCAAACAACCAGATCCTCCATTCTTAAAAAAAAAAAAAAAAATTACAAACAAGAAAACACATCATTGTAGAAACAGACTTCTCAGGTATAGAAGATTAGAGTGAATTTGAATTAAGTCTAATTTGAAACAATGGGCTAAAATGTTTTCTATTATCAGAACTGCTTGTGCTACAACAACAGTCTGTTAGATACCTAAGACAATCTTCATGCAACAGTAGAAAACTGTTCTGCTTTTGTAAATGGTGATGGAATACCACAGGGCAACACCCTTGGTTAAGAGTTTCTCCTGTTTGAGTCACTGACCACAGAGAAGGTAACAAGCAGCAAAATAAATTGCAAGGGGATTTCAGGATGACTACTGAAAAACCACAGGCTTTTGCAATATACAAAAAAGAATATAAGGTTTATCTAAAGAACTAAAAAAATCCAAGAACCACCTAGTTCAATATTCTTTCTATTACAGTGGTCAAATGGATGCCTGTGGAACAGCTGGATGCAGTTTACATATGGGAAGCATCTATGAAATTCTCTTTAATGTATTTATCCCATCTCCCCTCAAATTCCTATGAGCAGTTGGCATCCATGATCTTGCAATGAGTTGCACAGCTCTACTATCTGTTGCTTAAAGAGTGATCTCCTTTTTCTGTTTTTAATCCGACTCCTACAACTTCATTTGATAGCCGCAGGGTAGTATGGTAAAGAAAGGGAAGGATTTGCGACTGAGCGTTTCTGAGATCAGTCATGTTGCCTCTGCCTCAGTCAGCTCTTTTTCCTGAATGGAAAGGCCTGGCTTGCTGAGGTATCCCTCCTATGGAAAGGTCTCCATACACACGGCCATCATTGGGCCCACATCAGGACTTATTCTAATTTTGTTACATTATTTTTGAGACGGTGGAGTAACCAAAGTCACATTCAACTTTATCACAGCAGCTTTAGTATTTTTGTTTGCTGACTGACAGAAGTAACAGCTTCTGTCAAGTAAAGCAAGATTTAGAACTTCTCCTTCCTTCTAGCTGAGAAGAAAAAAAGGCATTGAAGAGGCTAACAGCATTGTCTTTTGCATCAGGCACTGTCCTTGCTATCTGAAGAAAAAAAAAAAAAAAAAGCAATTCTCAACCATTCTTATTCTTCTTTCTTGATTTTCTTGTCCTTTATTTTTACTAATTATTTAGAAGCAATAGTGCTACAGAATTAAAAAAAAAGTTTTCTGCAACCATTAAAATAAACTCACATATTCTTGCTAATAAGACTGAAAAAGTAGTAATTAGGGGATAATAAAGAGCAGAACTAACACAAAAAGACACAAAACCTAAAACATTTCTGAAGCAAATATTTCAACTTCACAGTAAAATAAGGAAAAAACCTCAAATTGATTCTAAAGGTGATACAGAAATTTAGTCATGATAGAGAAAAACATTTAGTCAAAGTCTTTAAACTATTTAAAGATACAGTAGCAGTTACTGCAAATCTTTTACACTTCCTACACATCAGATTTATTCTATCACCATCCAGTTTAACTTAAACAGAAATACCTGAATAGCTGGGAAGACCACTAGTGTCAAGAAATGACAGCTCAAGGTTGAATCCACTTCTCAGTGCTGCAGGGCAGGAATCGGAATTTACAGGCAGCAGGTACAGGCACACCAGTCTCAGAGAAGAGGGGATGGGTATTCAGGTGGTACAGCTGCCTGGCTTTAAGTGTTTCTAGGCCTAAGGGGAGGAGCCCACAACGTGGAGAAAAGGCGGGGACTGAGCCACACAGAATTCCAGAAGGGAGACAGAAGAATTATATGTTGGGTGTGATACACAGCATTTGACAGCAATGTAAGTAAGGTGAATTCTATCAGGCCCAGTGATGTGAAAAGCACAAGTTAACATGCTCATGCCAGTACAGAAGTTGGAGCAGTTTTCATACATGGAGGCCCACTATCTCACTGCAGAAAAAACCTGCATAAAGTAACCAAGAAAAGCCAGCCTTTTGCATGAACTGTATGCAAAAGTACAGCTAATGTAGAAGACCATCCCCTGATTTGAATAGGACACTGCATTTGGTCAGTAGGCCACCTGTAATTTTTACAAGCTGGAAGACACAGCGGTGCATGAACAACACGCTGTGGTTACATAGGTTCAATTTATATTAGCTACTGTGTTATGCCCCCGGCAACCAGATGCTATCAGCAACCTAAAAACACCAGTGTATTTTGTAACTGCATTGGTGGTACTAGGAAAATTGCCCTTCTTTTTTTCTGGTACTCTACCAAAAATATCAGTAACAATAATAATAAGGTAAAAATATTCAAAAGCAATGACCTAAACTAGGAACCCAAGTGCCAAAATGGGTTCTGATGCTTAACTTGAGACACATAAGCTGGACTATTTTGTGGTTTTCACATCATTCTTCCTTCTTCTACATTTCTCTTCATTATTTCTAGGAAACTGAGAAAGCTGTGGTGTTTAAAGCCTGCCTGTTGACCCAGCCAGTCAGGAAGTACTGCTCCTTTCCCAAATGACAGCCACAGTCTTCTACGTAATTCTGATCTCTCCTTCCCTGGGGAAACCTAAATCAACCCTTCTGACTGTCGTGTGAAGGTTAAATATAGTAAGAGATGAATCCCCTTGCGTTCTTGAGCCAGTCCTCAGAGATTAGGGGGCTAGGGGCAGCTTGACTTATCTCATAATACATATTCCGATTAACACATGTTGCTATAGGTCTGACACCAGACACACACTAACAGCCTATATTCTGCAGGTCCAGTTCCCTTCTAAGGGACCAGTCAGGTGCACAAATAGCACAGTTTTCCTGTGACTCAAACCAAGACAGTCCTACACCAGATGCACTCCTGCAGGGAAAGGGTAAATGTCTTACTGTCCTTTGCTGGGAGCAGTTACCTGCTGCAATAAGCAGGAGAGTAGGAAGGCCAGGACCACATCTGGTCTGTACAAGGAAACCTTACTAATCTTGACTCTGTCAGCTTCAGATACTAACCTAAACTAATTATTGTACAAAGCCCTGATAAATGACTTATCAGCACTTGTTTGCAAGCTTGTAAGCATTCTTTAGGGAACAGAATATAAGGGTCTTTGACCAAAGCAAAGGAGATGTTCACAGGGCAGGAGACCTGTTAAAACTGGTTCTGCAGGTTTATCAGCAGAAATGAGGAAGACCACCCTAAGACCCTAATAGAGTAATTGTGCATACAGGACTAGGTGGAGATGGGGCGGGCACATATGCTAATAATCTCTCAGAAAACTAGTGAATATGTAACCGAATTTTTGGAAATCCAATGCCTAGTCATGTATACATTGTATAATTTCCTGGTTAACATTGTTACTGAGTTTACAGTTTAGGCAGCACCTAGCCTCTCACTTCGGTGAGGAGTGATAGAAAGCAAGAGGGATTGGAAACTCCAATCTTTGAATAATTCTCACTCCATATTCCTCGACAGTGTCATTAGCACAGTGACCACTGGATCTCCACCCAGCCTCAGTGTTTGCTCTAGACACTAGATGCTTATCAGCAGTGATGAGCTTTGGTTTGGTTTGTTTTTTTTTTTTCAATTGTTTGTGCTTTCCGCTTCCAGCACTGATTTAGCAGCAGTTTCCATGGGAAGGTGCAGGCTCTGCAGTGAGGGCAGGGGTCAGGCAGGTGTCAGTATGGTAACAAATCGAATATCTCACTGGCTGGTTCAGTTGTCTATCCTGGTTGTGGTCCCCTTCCAACTTCTGGTGAAAATTAACACTATCCTAGCTGAACCCAGAACATTACCCATCCCTTACTCTATACAGTCTACATCATGCCCAGCAGAGTTATTTAACCATTAACATAATACAATTTAACTCACTGTCTGTTTTCACCCCAGATTAAGTCTACTTGAGGTACACATTGGACTTCGCTGTCCTCACCCATCACCCGCTGAGTGCACCCAGGTCCTTGAGCAAAAGCAATCCTGTGGATGGGTTTGCCTTTGCCTAAAGCAGAATTAGTCCAGATTATGTTCCCTAATATATTATTCCTGTGAACTATGGGGACTTTATCCCCTTCTATAGTACATGGCAGTTTTGGTTGGGCAGGACCCGCTCAATTGGCAGATCCTCTTGTGTTTAAACAGGTGGCTTTTGCTAAATGTGTGTCCCAATGTTTGCAGGTCCTGTTGCATGTAGTGATGGATAAATTTGGTAAGAGATTAATTGTTCTGCATTCTAGCCAGTCCTTGGAGATTAGAGGGGCTATGGGTGGTAGGACTTATCTCTTAATAGATTTGCCAGTTATTGGAGTGACTGACACCTGATGCACGAGCAGCCTGTCTGCTGTAGGTCTGGCCACATTCAAAGAAGGGGTGGGGGTGGTGCACAAATAGTATGGTTTATTCTTATGCAACAGGAACAGATTCTTTGAGACTGACAGTAATAAATACACTAAGCTGCAGAATAGCTCTATAGCTCTAAATGCTCCCAGGGCAGCACTCAGCTTAGCTGAGTGGCAAATCTTACCAAAAGATGTTCCTTTCTGGGAGGGTGAGAGAACAAACCTGTTGATCTGTCCCTACTACTTGGTGTCACATTCTTGCACCACAGAATAGGTCTGAAATAGAGATAACATTTGTACCTTCTTCACTACTGTTGTGCAAAGTCCAGGAATTGGAACTGTGGTCAAGCCATAGTTCCTGGTGGTCAGCCTTAGCAGTGGCACAAAACATTTATGACTTCCTTGATAGCTTCTTTGAGAAGTAGATAACTCCTGTGATAAGCATGAGACTGGGATAAGTGGAAGAACAGGGTCATGCACCCTTCACTGAGTTCCATGCTTCTCCACAGTGCCATGAGAACAAAGACTGGATCTTCATCCAGCCTCCATGTCTGTCCTAGTTACCATGTGTTTATCAGCAGCCAACAGTGCTGAGCTTTGCAATTTTCAATTGTTTTCTCAACAGGTCCCACACCTCATTGCTTTCAGTGTAGTTTTTAACAGCCCAGTGTATCGTTCAATTTTCCCAGAGGCTGGCATGTGACAGGGGGGTACACATACCCAATACTGTGTTCCTTGGCCCAAGTGTCTGTGAGGTTGTTTTGCATACGAATCTCCTTCTCTGACTCAGATCTTTCTGGGATGCCATGTCACCATGAGACTTGCTTTTCAAGGCCTGGGATGGTGTACCAGGTGGTAGCATGGGGCACTGAATATATTTCCAGCCATTGTAAACACATGGCATTTGCCTTGGCAGGTTTGTAGGAGTGTGATATAGTCAATCTGCCAGGCCTCTCCATATTTATATTTCAGCCATTGTCCTCCATACCACTGGGGCTTTAACTGCTTGGCTTGTTTGATTGCAGCACACGTTTCACATTTCTGGATACCCTCTGTGATAGTGTCCATGGTCAGGTCCACCCCTTGATCTTGGGCCCATCTATATGTTACATTTCTTCCTTAATGACTCGAGGCATCATGAGTCAGCTGGGCTATAAGTTATTCAAACTTACATTGCCAGTCCAAATCCACCTAAGCCACACTGATCTTTGCAGCCTGATCCACCTGCTGGTTTTCATGTTCTTCAGTGGCCAGACTCTTGGGTACATGGGCATCCACATGATGTACTTTCACAGCCTGGTTCTCTACCTGAGCAGCAATGCCTTGCCACAATCCAGCAGCCCAGAGGGGATTATCTCTGTGCTGGCAGTTGCTCTGCTTCCATTGCTGTAACCACCCCCACAGGGCATTTGTCACCATCCATGAACTAGTATAGAGATAGAGTACTGGCCACCTTTCTCTCTCAGCAGTATCTAAAGCCAGTTGGATGGCTTTCACCTCTGCAGACTGACTCAATTCACTTTGTCCTTCAGCAGCTTCAGCAACTCAGCATGTGGGACTCCACACAGCAGCCTTCCACTGTCGATGTTTTTCCATGATGTGACAGGACCTATCAGTGAACAGGGCATATTGCTTCTCATGATCTGGTAGTTTGTTATACGGTGGGGCCTCCTTGGCACATTTTACCTCCTCCTCTGGCAACATACCAAAATCTCTGCCTTCTGGCCTGTTTGTTATCACTTCAAGATTCCAGGGCAGCTGGGGCTCTCTATTTGAGCCCGCTGGGTTATCAGTGCAAACCACTTACTCCATGTAGCATCAGCTGCATGGTGTGTAGTGGAAACCCTCACTTTGAACATCCAGCCCAGCACTGGCAGTTGGGGTGCCAGGAGGAGCTGTGCTGCAGTCCCAAGCACTTCTGAGGCAGTGCGAACTCCTTCATATGCTGCCAGGCTCTCCTTTTCGGTTGGAGGGTAGTTGGCGTCAGATCCTTTGTATCCACAACTGCAAAACTCCAGGGGTTGGCCCCAGCTCTCCCCGGGTGCTCTCTGCCAGAGGCTCCAGGTAGGATCATCCCTCCCATCTCTGGTGTAGAGAATTTTTAATACCTTGTTCTTCCCAGACTGGCCCAGGGGCTTCTGCATGCACAATCTCCCATTTAATTTGTTCAAAGGCTTGTTGCTGCTCAGGCCCTGATCTAAAATTATTGCTCTTTCAGGTCACATGGAAGAGAAGGCTCACAATCAGGCTGTAGTCTGGGATATGCACCCTCCAGAAACTCACAGTGCTCACGTATTTCCTTTTTACTGGTTGGTGGGGACGTAGCTGCTATCTTGTTGATCACATCCATTGTATTATGGTGATGCTCGTCTTACCATTTTATTCCCAAAATCTGGATCTCCTGTGCAGGTCCCTTGACCTTACGTAATTTTATGGCAAAAATGGCCTTCAGAGGGATTGGAACTATTTTCTTCCTTTTCTGGAAAACTTCTTCTGTTGTGTCACACCATATGATGGCCAAGAAGGTCAGTGGCATCCTGGCTTGCATCAGAAATAGTGTGGCCAGCAGGACTAGTTTTGGGCACCTCAGTACAAAAAAAGACATCAAGGTGTTGGAGCAGGTTCAACTTTGTTTTGCTGAATAAAAGAAAATCTACAGAAAGAGGAACTGGAGAGGCTATCAAGGCTTGGCACACAGTGTCCAGAGGGACTTCCAGTGGGCAATCACAGTGTTTAGGATGCTTATGAAGTCCAAAGCCAGCAGAAGTAGTGGTAAGGCAGCTACTGTTGTAACAATACTGTACTAGAAGTCATGAATCAGAATTTTGTTGCAAAATCTGTGGGGCAGGCAAGTATGGGGGTGAGATTAACTGTAAAATTCAGAGAGTAACCAAACACAGAGGTGTAACTGAGATGTAACTGATGATGATGAAAGAGACAATCCTGCCCTACCCGGCTTCTTGGACCATAGATTTCTACCGCAAACTTTTTGTCATCATGAGCAACTACATAGCTGTGCTCTAAGAGCACATTGTTTTATCAAGCTGAAAACTAACACTTATCCTGTAGTTTAGTGTTCACCTACATCAGTCAGCTGGTCCATACAGTCTCACCATCCTCCTGTTGATAGGAAAGGGTACTTTCACAATCTTTTTGTAAGTTTTGACCTTCTTAAACCAGCTGGGAAGTAACATGCTGAGATTACACATACAGCCCCGAGGTTTGGATGGAAAAGATGTGTCTGTGCTAATCTAATGGAGTAATTTGCCCTTAAGAATTATTTTACAACTCTTACTGAAACAAAACTCTGCAGCATCTGTCTTACTGATTTGAAAGACACATTCAGCTGATCTAATTTTCATTTAGAAAAACTATATAAGCCACACACAAGAAAGAATTACTGCATGAGTTAATAATCTTTGGCATACATTCAGATGAATCTTGACTTATTTGAATATAAACATCTAGAAACGTCTTTTTGGGGTTCTTTTGTCTTTTAAAATTTTTTTACAAGAGAGCAGTTCTAACAAAAACAACCCCCACTACTTCCATCTATTGGCCTTGTATCTAAGATCTGACTTAGGCTCTATTTCAGTGAAGAAAGGATACATAAGAATTCCTCCACATAATCAAGATTTTCCTGGATTGTAAAGTTTTTGAGAAAAAAATGTAAGTTAGATATGTGATCTGATGAATTAATTGCAGACAAACTCTGCTTTAGAGTGTTCACAGTCAAAAAGAATATTACTTTGTTGAACTATTGGCAAATAAATGGAAGAAAAACCCAAACCACTGAATAACATTCTAAGAAAATACTCCCTGGGGGAGTGCATATTCTCTCATTCTGTTCACATTTAGAATAAGCTGAAAATAAAATTCTAGTTCTAAAAAGCGTTGTATAAAAGATTAAAAGAGCAATCACATAAATCACCGTATAATTTAGGCTGAAAGGGACTGCTAGAGATCACATAGTCCAAGCCCCAACTCATTGAGTTTGGAGTATCTCCAAGGATGGAGACTCCACAATCTCCCTAGGTAACCACGTTTGTGTGTTCAACCACTTCACAGTGAACTATTTCCCGTGTGGTGCCTTGCAGCTGCAAGTCTTTATTTTGTCTTTTTCCTGAATACAACCAAGAAGAGTCTGGCTCTGGCCATCCTCTTCATACCCTTCCATTAGACTGGTGAAGACACTGTAGGCAACTCCCCTTTCAGAGGAACAGAGTCCAATATGCTGGACAGACACACCTCATGGGGAAATCTGATGCCCAGGTTACTGACATCACTAGGAAACATCCTAGCTTTGTATGGCACTTGGGGCCCTTGGTCTGTTACTAATCTTCCATGTGAGTGAAGATGTAGCCACAACCTGTAGTCTAAGAGATTATCAAAAGAGACTTCAGGGCCTTGGGATGGTTGGTGAGGGAATGTGGGGCATAGGTTAATTTTTCCTCTCTCCTTCCAGTTGTGGGTAGTAACACTGGAAGAAACAGATGGACCCACTCCATTAATGCATGGGTTTGGCTGATGCCACCACCACAGGTTTGGGGTGTTCCATAATGGGATGGCCTATATGGCACCAGGCTTGCTGCCGTCAGATGGGATTCACTTTTCTCAAAGGGGGAAGAGGGTCTTTGATCAGGAGTGGTCATTGGCAGAGCTTTAAACTAGACTTGAAGTGGGACTAGGATAATATCAGGCTTGCCTGTGACAAGCTGTGGGATGATATGTCATGGTTAGAGGGACGGGGAGCTAGTGAGGGCCTTTAGCCTGTTGCTTTGAGGCATGCTGGGGACATTGCAGCACACTTGAAGTCTTACAGAGATGAGTCAGGGGCTCCTGAGGTAATCGGAGCCAACAGAGAAACAATGGTGAAATACTTTACAGGTATTAAGAAGGTGACACAGCTGATAGCCCAGCTGAAGTGTCTACACCAATGCACGAGCATGAGCAACAAACAGGAGAAACTGGAAGCCACTGTGCTGCCAGAAAGCTGTGACCTGTTTGCCACTACTGAATCTTGGTGGGATGAATTCCAGGACTCGAGTGCGGCTACAGATAGCTACAAGCTGTTCAGAAGAGCCAGGCAAGGAAGGAGGGGCTGAAAGCTTATGGGTAAGAATTAGAAAGTGAGGCAACAATGGGAACCTTGTGGTCAGTGTCTACTACAGGCTGTCTGACCAAGGGGAGCCTAATGATGAAGTTTTTTTACTCCAGCTACAGGAGGCATCATGCTCACAGGCTCTTGTCCTGCTGGGGGAGTTCAAACACCACAATATCTGTTGAAAAAGTAGCATGGTGAGCTGTAGGCAATCCAGGAGACTCCTGGAATGCACAGAGGATAGCTTCTTAAACCAGGCAATAGACACTACTACCCAAGGGGATGCTTGATGGTCACCAATGCAACTGAGCTAATTGGTGATGTCAAGAGTAGAGGCAGCCTGGGCTGCAGTGATCACACACTGGTGGAGTCCACAGTCCTGAGGGCTATGGGTCAGGCGAGGAGTAAAGTCAGGACCCTGAATTTTAGAAAATCAAACTTCCATCTCTTCAAGGAGTTAGTCAATAGAACCCCCTGGGAAATGGCCCTCAGGGACAAGGGAGCAGAACAGAGCTGGCAGATCTTTAAGAACACTTTCCATAGAGCTCAAGAGCTCTCAACCCCCAGGTGTAAGAAACCAGGTGACGAAGGCAAGAGACCAGCATGCCTGAGTCTAGAGCTGCTGGTCCAACTAAAGGGCAAGAAGGAAATGCACAGGCAGTGGAAACAAGGATAGGCACAGCCAAGGTGCTGCTGGAGCTAAGGTTGTGAAGGGGTGCAAAGAATAACAAGAAGGGATTCTACAGGTATGTCAACCAAAAAAAAGAAGGTCAAAGAAAGTGTATCCCTCCTGATGAGCAAGACTGGCAAGCTGGTAACAATGGATGAGGAAAAGGCTGAGGTTCTCAACAACTTTTTGGGCTGCAGTCTTCACTGGCAACATCTCTTCCCACACCTCCCAAGTCAAGAGACTGCAAGATGGGCACTGGAGGGGCAAAGTATCTCCTCCTGTAAGAGAAGATCAGGTTCATGATCATCTGAAGGACCTGAATATACATAAGTCTATGGGACCTGATAAGATACATCCCAGAGTTCTGAGGGAACTGGCTGATGTAGTTGCCAAACCACTCAACATGGTATTTGAAAAGTCCTGTCAGTCAGGTGAACTCCCTGGTGACCAGAAGGAAGGAAACATTGCACTAATTTTTAAAAAGGGCAGAAAGGAGGATCCTGGGAACTACTGGCCTGTCAGCCTCACCTCTGTGCCTGGGAAGATCATGGGGCAGATCCTCCTAGAAGCTATGCTAAGGTACATGGAGGACAGGGAGGCGCTTCAAGACAGCCAGCATGGCTTCATCAAGGACAAGTGCCTGACCAACGTTGTGACTTTCTACAATGGAGGGACTACATCAGTGGACAAGAGAAGAGCTACAGATGTCATCTCTCTAGACTTCTGTAAAACTTTTTAAATAGTCCCCCACAACATCTTCCTCTCTAAATTGGAGATACATGGATTTGATGGGTGAGCTGTTCATTGAATAATGAATTAGTTGGATGGTTGCATCCAGAGGGTAGTGATCAATGCCCAAATGGAGATTAATGACAAGTGGCGTCCCTCAGTGGTCTGTATTGGGGCCAGTGCTGTTCAATATCTTCATTAATGACATAGCAGGATTGAGCGTGCCCTCAGCAAGTCTGCAGGTGACACCCAGATGAGTGGTGCAGTTGACACACCAGAGGGATGGGATGTCATCCAGAGGGACCTGAACAAGCTTGAGAAGTGGGCCCATGTGAAGCCCATGAGGTTCAAGACTAAGAGCAAGGTCTTGCACCTGGGTCAGGGCAATCCCTGGTATCAGTACAGTCTGGGAAATGATGAGATTGGGAACAGTCCTGTGGATAAGTGTGGGGGTCAATGCGCAGGCCGGGACAGAGGAATAAGGAAGTGGCCTGACCTGGACAGTGATTGGAGTAAAAGCCACATGAATGGGGTAGTCCAGCTGCTGTGAGGCCAATGAAAAACTTTTTGTGGAAGTATTAACCCCTGGGGCTGGGGGTATAAAAGCCTGTGTGTGCTATAAACAGAATCCCTAAGGGTATAAAAGTCTGTGTGCTCTCAATAAAGTGGATTTTGGCTGCATCTACAACCAGGGTCTGTGCCTTCATATGCTGCAGAGAAGTACTGGTGGATGAAAAGCTGGGCAGGAGCTGGCATTGTGTGCTTGCAGCCAGAAAGCCAACCATAACCTGGTCTGCATTGAAAGAAATGTAGCCAGCAGGTCAAGGGAGGTGATTGTTCCCTCACCTGGAGTACTGTGTCCAGCTCTGGAGTCCTTGTCACAGGAAAGACATGGACCTTGTAGAGTGAGTCCAGAGGAGAGCCACAAAAATGATCAGAGGGCTGGAGCACCTCTCCTGTGAAGAAAGGCTGAGAGAGTTAGTGTTGTTCACTCAAGAGAAGAGAAGGCTCTGGGGACACTTTATTGTGGCCGTTCAGTACTTAAAGGGGACCTATAAGAAAGATGGGGACAGTCTTTTTATCAGGGCCTGTTGCAGCAGGACAAGGGGTGCTGGTTTTAAGCAAAAAGACAGTAGATTTAGACTAGATAGAAGGAAGACATCTTTTATGATGGGGGTGAGGAAACACTGGCACATGTTGCCCAGAGAGGTGGTAGATGCCCCATTCCTAGAAACATTCAAGGTCAGGTTGGACAGGGCTCTAAGCAACCTATCTAGATGAAGATGTCCCTGCTCGCTGCAGGGGGAGTTGGACTAAATGACCTCCAACCCAAACCATTCTATGATTTTAAGATTAATAAAATCCTCATTTAGCACTCTCCTCTTAAAACCATTTCTCTCAGCCTCTCCTTGTACATCACCCACTTCAATCACAGGGTCCTTCACCACACTCATTTTAGTATTTCAACATCCTTCTAGTATAGCAGAATCCAAAATGGACACAGGTGTGGCATTCTGAAGAAGTTCTGGATTATTTTTCAGTCATGTTTTTGAGACACAGGCTTTCAGGGCATGATGACCTTTTATATTTGCTTTATTCATTGTTGTGGCATCACTGTAGAGTAGGTGGACAACCATTAATTGAAAAATTAAAATTTAAAACACAAGCAATGACAGAACTGCTTCTGCACTTACCAGACACTAGAACAAATGTAGAAACAGCCCCAGCAGCCCCACCCTGCAGAGAACATTAAGCCACAGTTAAAGAAACACTGAGGGCTTGCAGCACAGGGCTGGTTTATTATTTCCCAAATGAAAATACTTTCTATGGCACACAATCTAGAAATCTGTGAACTGCAGGAGCATGGTATTTGCCAGCTGCGCAGTCCAGGACCAGAGAGGCTTCCCAGATACCTAGGCACTTGCAAGTCCTAGATACTAGACACATCCCATTCATGCACTGCTTGCCTGCAGATTCTGGAAGACAGGGAAAAAGCAATCTTGTGTCCAGAGGGGCCATCTACTCACTGAATGTAGATTTAAGGTGGTCCATTCACCAGCCCACTAATAAGTGTGGAAGTGAAGCCTGGGAGTCAAACAATCCATTTCACTGGAAGGTACAAAGTCTGGTATTAAAGCTGCTGGACTTCTTCCAGACAGGAAGTCATCCGAGACACTTAGTTGGGAACATGGAAGCCCTAACAAGTCAGGGCACCAACAACTTTATACTTGGAAACCTGTAAAAACAGAGGTGCAGGACAGTTAGGCAATGTCATTCACTACTGACTTTTGTCTTCACAATAGAAATGTGGTTTGTGCAGCCTACGGACAACATGTCTCAGTGTCCTAAACATTCTGATCCAGTTGCAATTTTGTATTTCTGCAGCTGTAGCAGTACCTTACACATTAGGACATCACACACATGCTTGTTCACATTAATTATTCACACCATCATTAATAAAGTAAATAAATATGTATTTTCCAGGGTAGGTACTTAGGCTTTTTGGAAAATAATGTCATAAAAAGAGGTGTGCAGTTAGACAGACAGCACATCTGTAATATGCATCATAGTATTTGTTACAGGTTTTTTTAGGACTATGGTCTCACATCCCTAAAAGTTTTCCTACTTAGAGAGCCACGGTGTGCTCTTGCATTTAGGAAATAGCAAAATGAATAAACCTCAAACTATGGCAAGCGGGACTGGGTAGACCTCAAATTGCTTGCCTGGCATAAGTGGTCCTTCACCATACAGAGAAACATTTCCTCCAGGACACGAGGTCTGCTCCAAGTCCCGCTCTTAAGTCTTACTGCTGGTGGCTTGTGCTTATGCCTACCTCTGTGGAGCAGCCTATCAAACCTCTACCCCACTAGCCCCTCTCCCACACACCACTATACCAGGCAGAAACCCACCGGTCCTACACCTGCACGACAAAAACGCCCTTGCAGACTCCTAGACTTTTCCCCACCCGCAAAGCACCGGGGCCACCTATCCCTGGGCGAAATGTCCCCTGAGGGCCAGACGGGGCTCGCAGCTGGGCTCAGGCCTACAGTGGATGCTGCTGGGGCTACAGGCGCAGCCCACCGAAGGACGCTGGGGATGGCTCTTACTCTCGCAGAGCCCGAGGGCAAACACGGGGGAAGCGCCTCAAAGCTGCCCTAGACTGCGCTTTCTCCCCTTGTTCTTACATTTATACCCTCACTGCCCTTCCAGCGTCTCGAGGAGGCTGCGTAGCGCCTTCCAGCTCCCGTTCCAGCTCTCGTTCCTCCTCCCGCCCTCCCGGAGACACGGCCCCGGGGGCCACCACCTCCCCACGACCTCCTTGGCCCGCCCCGCCCCGCCCCGCCCCGCCCCGCTCCGCCCCGCCCCGCCCCGCGCGGCTTCCGGGCCAGCTTGGAAGTGGGGCAGAGCCGAAGGCGGGCAGCGATTTGGCTGAGGTGGTAGGCGCGTCTGGGCCAAGGTAAGAAGTGCCCCGCGGGGCGAGCGGTGACCTTCCCCCGCCTTTTCCTCGTCTGGAGGGTGCACGGCGGTGGGGCAGCGGGCCATGCGGGCGGTTCGGCTGTCTCCTTACCCCGTGGCCCGTCTCGGCTGTCTCCTTACCCCGTGGCCCGTCTCGGCTGTCTCCTTACCCC
>JANHGN010016362.1:0-13016 GCA_024605025.1 Megaceryle maxima
CCCCGCCCCTCTCCGCCCCGCCATGGCCCGGCCCCCGACCGCCCCCGGCGGCACGCGTGGGCCCGCCCGAGGCGACACCCCCCCGCCCCGACACCGCGGAGCCCGGCCCGCCCCGCGGGTGGGGGACTGCGGACCCCCGCTCCGGGAAACGCTACACGACCCCCGGGGAAAGGTCCCGGTGCCCAGGGGGAAAGCCTCGGTGAGCCCCTTATCGCTCCCCAGGATGTAGACGGGGCGCCCCGGACCTCTCCCTCTGTGCTCCCTCTGCAGAGGGATGAGGTGGGGAGCACGTCCTGTGCGGGGTTAATAATTCGTCTCTGCGGCAATTATTGGGAGAAATGAGGCATTAATCAGCCGGAGCCATTGGCCCAATCTGCAACCCCCTGTTCCTCACCCGGTACCCCAAGCTGCAGCACCCTGTCCCCCTCCACAGCGGTGCAGGAGGGCTGCGGGAGTTTAATTAAAGTCCCTGATACATCATCTCGGCCCCAGTGCCAGCAGCTGCTGCTAAGAGGCCCCAGTTTTGGATTTTTGGTACTGCATCCCCTGGGGTGGGGTCCCTCAGAAAGCAGGGGGTGCTCAGGCAGGGGCTGTGTGGTGACGTCGAGGCCATGATGCCCACAGAGCTCAGGATGCCCTTCAGCAGGGGGGGTTGCAGACTGGAAATAGAGGCCACCAGCCTGCCCAGCCTCCCTGCACCTGGCGAAAGGGAGATGGGCTCCTGCAGCCCCTCTTGTATGCCCTGGCTGTGAGACAGGGTCCCTGGGGTATCCCATCCTTGTCTCTGCATGAAGGTGGGTAGATGCCCCACTGCCAGCCATGCCACCCCGCAGAAGGGCAGCTGGTGCCTCCTAATTAATCCAGCCCTGGGTTATTAGACACAAGACAAGCCCTTTGCAAATCATATTAGCGGTGCTCTGAGCCAGGCTTTGGGGATAGCTGCTGTTTTAATAGTGAGGCTCTGGAGGCGCAGCCCTGCAGGGAATCTCACAGCTACAGCCCAGAAAAAGCACTTGAGAAGGTCTGGGTGCAGGGTTGTTTCAGGAACCCCTCCTCCCCCCGCCCCCCCCCCGCATGTGGGAGGCTGTGGGGAATTGGAACAGGCTGCAGCTGCCCCTACAAGCCCAGCGGTGCCAGTTGGCTGATGGTGCTGCTGGGCACCACTGGGGTTGCTGTGGGAAGGATGTAGGGGATGTAGGATGTGGGGCAGCTGCAGGGAGCCATCCCACAGTGGGGGAACACACACACAGTCAGTCGCCACCCCCCAAAACACCCCCTGGCACACCCCATCTCTCCCAGCCCCAAGCCTCAGCCTCCTTCTACCATGGAATCGACCAACAACTCCTTTTTCCACATTGACATTAAAAATGCCTCCTGCCCTTGCACCCAGCCCCGCTCTGCCCACTGGCAGCTTGTGGGACAGACAAGCGGGTGGCATGATAGGCCTGTGCTTGGTCTGTCCATCTGTCTATCTGTCCTGCAGCAGCCCTGCACCGGGCGCTGACGTCAGTGCTCCCAGCAGCCGGGCGGTGGGCGGGCGGCACCGCTCCTATTGTATTAAAAATAATACATCGGAGCACAAATTCATTACAGATAAGTGTGACAGCCAGGAGGAATTAACAAGCCCGTCTCTCAGCGCCTGACAAACGCCTCCTTTTGTTCCTGGGATGGGTCCTTGAGTCTTTCAATCTTTGGAGATGCCTCGGCTCATTAAGTGCATCCTCCCCCAGTAGCTCCCAGCGTGCCTTGGGACTGCTCCCAGTATGAGCTGTGGCCAAGCCAGAAGGTTCGTCCCTTGTGCCAGCGCTCAGTGCTACACTGGACTTGTCCTCTTTGGGGCTCAGTGGCCTTGAGTGCTGTCCTCAAGTGTGGGACCCCATGTGGGGGGCAGGGAAGCTAAGGGAAGGTGGGAGAAGTAGCCCCTGTCCCTGCTGCTGCGGAAAGCATGAGGCTCATGTGAGCTGTGGCCAACTGCCCTGTCACTCCAGCTGCTGATTCCAGCAGCACAACCGCAGGAGACAGGCTGGTGGGTGCCCATCTCTGCCCCATCAGGCAGACAGGAGCTTGTCACCATCCCTGGCCATTGCCTCCATTCTTGCGCCCCACATACCCCTGTGGGCACCCCTGCTCTGGGATGTGCCCAGGGGACCCCCACAGACCCAGAGCTGAGCTGGCTCTGGTAGGTGTTTGGAGGATGCTCCCAGTGCTGGAAAGTTGCTTGTGCCTGGCACAGGCACTCCTTAGGCACAGCTGTCTCTTGGCATCCTCCTGGGCAGTGTTACCTGCCGAGTGGCTGCCTGGAGCTGCTGTGGGAGGCAGGAAGGGAAGGGATGGGGAGCGATGGGAGGGATGGGGGGGGGAACAGCACTGTGGCCAGATGGCAGAGGAAGGTCTCAGTGCTGCCAAGTCCTGCAAGTTGCCTCTGTGCCGGCTTGTGGGGGCAGCACAGCACGGATGGAACTGGAGTGGGTACTAGGGCCCTGACAGCGCCTCACTCCACTCCCTGCCAGGGCCTGGGGAAAGGGCATGGGACTGGTTGACACATCACCCACCACATGCACCACCAGCAACACCGTGTACACCTGCCTGCCCCACTGCTGGCATCATCCCCAGGGCCCACAGCCACATGGGGACCCTGCAAGGTCACAGCCTCTGCAGGCCCCTGCAAAGCTCCCAGGCAGAGGGAAGCGGGTGTCCAAGTACTTGCACCCTTCCCTGTGGCACTACCAGCCCAGCCTTCTGCTGCCCTGTAGCACAGGACAATTATTTTACTTATCCCACCTCCCCCATTTCTGCAGAAAATAATTATTGGTCCTTCTGATTGCACCAAGGAATTAAAAGTGGTTAACTCCATTTCCAAAGGCTTTCTTATGTTGGTTTTCCCTTGGCTGCCGCACGAGGCGATTTCCACAGTGCTACTTAGGCAGCTTTTATCAGGTTGTCTTCTGGAGGTAATTGAGTTTTTCAGGAACCTGTTTAAAATTCGTAACCCAGCCTCTTAAACAAAACAAAAACAGCATCGGGGAGAAGGGGAAGAGGCAGCACAAAACATTCAGCAGCTGTAGCCTCCAAAGAGCAGCCCTGGCCCTTTGGAGCTGGCACTTGGTGGGGACAAAGACAGGGACAGCCACCAGAGTGCTGTAGCATCAGGCTGGAGCTGGACCCTCCATCACAGTGGCTGAGCACAGGCTGCAAGGACAGCCCTGGCCACCCCTGCTGTCCCTCCCACCGGTGACAGCACATGAGGTGAGGTGGACCTGGGGCCACTCCATTACACTGTGCTCAGGACAAGTGTGCAGTGCTCATTGATGCCCATGTCCAGCCCCTGGGGACACTGCTCTGTCCCTGCAGCAAGTCACAGCCCCCCCAGCACCTGCTCGCTTGTTATCCCTCCATGCCAGGCATGGGATGTGAAAGCAGGTCTCACTGAGGGGCTGGTGTGGGAGTGAGCCACAAGCCCTGGGGCTGGTGGGGAGGGAAGTGGCTTTGTCTGTGGCCTGATCCTGGCTCCACTATAATGCTCTGCCTGACTGTGGGAGCAGAACTGGGGGGGAGGAGGGAAGGGTGGCAGGGTTCCCTGAGCTAACCACTGAGGGACAGAGAAAATGACAAATCCACCCCTGGAGCCACACTCACAGGATGAGTTCTGCTGGCCCCATGCCCCGAGGGGCTCTCTGCCTCCAGGCTTTGCTTGGCTGGACAGGAGAGTCTCCTGCTGGCTGTCCTCCCTGTGCCCTGCTACAGGTCCCAGCAAAGCAGCCATGCAGCCAGAGGGGCTCCGGGTGATTGTGCTTAGCCTCCTTTCCTGCATCACTATCGCAAGTCCACCCTCACGTCCTGCATTAATACACAGTCCCATCAGCATTGGTATTGCAGACCCATCTGCATTGCTCCAAAAGCCCCGTCTGGCATCGCTCCCACAGATCCATCTGCCCTCTCCTGCTGGGCTCCTGCCATGGGGAGGGGGGTGCATTGGGCACCTCCAGCCCATCCCTGCCCAGCTCCTTGCTGCGGGGCGCAGTGTGGGCTGGGGAGTGGGTGGTGGAGAGCTGTTGCAGCAGATGGTTGGCGGGGCCAGATCATGGCACCGCATGCAATGAGGGCTGTGTGTATCCCCCAGCGGGGGCCATTTGCAAGAGCTGGTTGTGAATTGGTGCCTGTAGGGCTTCAGCACACACCTGCTCATCCCAGGCATGGCAGCCAGTGTGTGAACCAGGGTGGCTGCAGCTGAAGGATGGATGGGGCTAGGAGGGGACCAAGTCCACAGCTTCCAGCAGGTCCCAGCATGGCAGTGTCACAGAAGTATGAAGAGAGAGAGGGGTGCTCCCAGTGCTGCTCAGCTCTCTGGAGCTCCCCCGAAAGACCATTTATGCCAACATCTGTGCAAGAGACAGTGATGGAGAGGTTGAATCTCCCAGCAAGAATGTTCAAGGATACAGGGACTCAGCTCCAGGCTCCAGCTAAGACGCATCCAGCATGGGCAGGCTGTCAGCTGCTGCCTGACTGAGAGCATCTTGGCTCTGCTGCTGCTGCTCTGTCCCCTGCAATGGGGAGCAATGCTCACCTAGCCCCGGTCTCATGGCCACAAGGAGCCCTGAGGTGTCCACATCTCATGAACACTTGGGGATGCTGGAGTGGACCTCACCAGTTGAGTGCTGTAGTGGTGACTCCTTGTTCCCACAGCTCCTGGCTCCCAGTGTGCATCTGATTCCTCTGTGCCATGCATTATTAAACAGAAGCACTGCAGCCCCTTGCTGTTTATCCCAGCATAGCTGTGTGGGGAGTGGGCTGTGGGAGCTGTGGTGGCTCACTGCAGTCTCAGCTGGAAGATTTAGGTTTGCTGTGGGTCTGGCCATTTTCCCAGACAGGTTTATGACCCCTGGGGTTACTCACCCAGCCTCTTCTCACCTCCCCACCCCATGCAGGATGGATCCCACCTCCCTGTAAAAAAGCCACCGTGCATTCAGCCTTGGTGCTATCACCAACACTGCTTTCTCCTGCCCACACAGCAGGTACTTACAGCATTTACATCCCAATTGCCGTATATAAAGGCACGCTTGTGCTGAGTCCACCCCATCAATATTTATGGCAGGCACGAACACCCGCACAGCTCTGCAGGGGCCGGTGCAGAGTGGAGCTGGACGCAGCACACCACGCATTGCTCGGGGAGCAGACAAAGCCCCCCCTTGAGCACCTGCGCTGCTTACTCTTCCCTCCCCATCACCACAGACATCACCTCTGGGGAAAAAGCCAGCCTGGGCATGCACCGATTTCTGTCCCCAACACCCTGATAGGGGCATGCAGGGCCTGTGCAGGCATCAATGACCAAAGTGGTTGGAATTATGTGGGGAGCAGATGCCTGAGGGTCCTCTCCTGGCTCCATGTCAGGATGGAATTTGGGCACCCGCATTGTGCACAAAGCCTTGGAGGGTTATACCCACCCTCATTTCACCTTCGTTGGAAAATCATGAAGGAGGAGGGCATGATTAGCTCAAGACTGGGCATCCAGATCACAGCAGAGCAGTGACAGCCCCCACCCACCCCCTCTCTAGCCTAAGTGCCCTCAAAATTGAGCCCCTGGGTACTTCTCCCCTGAGGTTCAGCCTCATGCTGATACAGGTGTTGGTTTTGCAAAGATCCTGAAAGCTTTTTGGGGTTCCTGAGACAAAGGCAGAGAGCCTGGGGTGCTTTAACCTTGCTCTGCTGAGGCTGGGGAGTGGGAGGAAGAGAGGAGTGGCGATGTCATCATGGCTGTTCCCGCTCAACCCAAACACCCAGCCCAGCTCTGGGAGAGCAACTGCCTTCCAGGGGAAGAGGGGCTCATTCCATTCCATGAGAGGGGAGGTTTGAGAGCTGCGATACTCAGTGCCTTGGGCAACAGAGCTGGCTGAGGGCCACAGCACTGGGGACACCCTGTCCTCCGACAGCAGCAGATGGCTGCATGATGGGGGGCTCTGTGGCAGCAGGGGGGGGACATCTGGGTGTCTGGGGTCCAGCCAAGATGCAGCTCAGTGGGAGCAGGATGAGGCTGTATTGCCCCATCTCAGGACACTGAGAGGGGTGAGACCCCTGCACTGGGGGGCAGCTGGGATGGGTGGAGGGCTCGCTGCCCACCCCAGCTGAGACCTCCCCCAGCCTGCCTGCGCTCGGGGTTTCCACTGCGGCATGACGCTGGATGGGCACGGCGCTGCTCCAAGAGCTGCTGGGGCTGTGGCCAAAAAATTCATTCTTGGCTGCTTTAAGGGGGTTTGGCTCATACCTTTCCCATCTGGGGGCTTTCAAAGGAAAAAAAAAGAAAGAAAGAAAGAAAGAAAGAAAGAAAGAAAGAAAGAAAGAAAGAAAGAAAGAAAGAAAGGCAGGAAGGAAGGAAGGAAGGAAGGAAGGAAGGAAGGAAGGAAGGAAGGAAGGAAGGAAGGAAGGAAAGACAACCTGACCCTCTGACAGCTCCACAGTCACTGTCACTTGACATGGTCCCAAGGCAGGACTGTGCTTAGCATCTGCCCCAGAGCTGGAGCTGTTCCCCACTCCCACAGCTCCAGACTGGTCTGAACTGCTCTGAATGCCTCTTGGCCTGCATTGGGGTCTTGTCAGGATGCCCATGATGGAACCCCCCATCCTGGAGAGCCCAACTGGCTCTGCTTTGGCAGCCCCAGGTGGTACCTCCACACCCCACATCCCTCTCATGGCTGCACTGTGTCCCCTGTACCGCAGGGAGCAAGATGGCCTCCCAGGAGCTGTGGTGTTCAGAGCTGGGTCAGCACTGCCTACCTTGGTGTGCGCAGCACCAGGTGTCCGCTGGCTTCAGCACCTAACGCAAGGGGACGAGGACCTCGCAGGGGTGCCTGGGCATCGCAGGGAGAGCGGGGCCTGCAGGAGACACCGACAGCAAGAGGATCAGCTCTGCAGTGGTGCCCCAGGGACTAGATGGGGTGGACAGAGAAGAATCACTTGATGGGTGATGGATGGAGCACACCATGGACAGCTACCATCTCCCCGCACCTCGGGGCCCCAGGGTAGGTCTCTTCACTCCCCCTGCATCCCAACCTCCAAGGATGGGAGCAACCTGCTGCCAAGAGCTACAATCTTCCTGCAGGTGGGAGTCCAGTGGGTCATGCAGAGTGTGACAGGCTGCAGAAAGTGGTAGCCTGTCAGGGTCTTTGGTCCTCTCCTGGGTCAGGGACTCCACCTTCACTGCTGGTAGAAGGTTCTTGGCTGTCTCTGCAGACACCCGTCAGTTTGGATACCTTCATTAATATTTAGAGGTCTCTCAACTCTTTGAGGGTTTTAAAATTTCACATTAACTCTGCCTTCCTCAGCTTCCAAATGATGGATTTCTTCTTTGGAAACTGTAACAGCAAGTTAAAACAAGCCACCAAAAAAAAGCACTTGCTCAGACTCTGCAATTTGAGAAAGTCTGGCCCCACTCTGGGCTCCCCACTTCTGCTGGACCTCAGAAAGCTTCTGCCTGGGGATCTTGTTCCTCTCCTGAAAGTCCTTGAAATCCCCCTGTGATGCTCCAGGTGATGCAGAGGGTGCTTCTGGAGGATGCTGGTCTGGGAACAGGCTGTGCAGAGACCCAGGTACCAGGGTGCTGGGTGCTGTGCTGGCAGCTTCTGCAGTGATCTGTCCCTGTACTGTGGCTGGTGCCACTGCAATAGGTGCCACAAATGTGACTTTTGCTCTGTGACTTGGGGAGCAGGTTTCTGGTAAAGTTAGAAAATCATTCTGACTTCAAGCAAGTCTTTTCCTCCACCCTGGTGAGGAGGAAGGCTTTGGCAAATTGGAGATAAATATGTGGCCCGGGGAGATGGGGGAAACACAGGCAAAACAGCGACGTTGGAGGATCAGGGGCTGGAATGATGTAGCCTGCATTTTTAAAAGCATTACAGGGCAGCAATGCTTTGTCCCAGCCCTGTAAGCAGGAGACACTGCCAGCCCCTAGGCACAGCACCGGGTTTGGGAATCCCAAGCTCCAGAGGCTGTGGGGAAGGGGCACAAGGTCGCCAGCGGGACTCTTGAGAAGCCCCCAGAATAGCAGCTGCTTCCTTGGGAAATGCAGCACTGAAAGCTCAGCCTGGAAAGGGCTCAGCAGCAGCGTGAAGGTGACCTTTGCTGGGGACAACCGCTGCCTCCTTTGGGACGTGGGAAGGTTCAGGAGCGGGGTAAGATGGCTGCAAAGTACTGCAGGGATGCGTGCCTGGGGGTGGCTGGTTCCCAGACAGCTCAGTGTCAAGGAGACCAGCTGGACTGGGACAGGACCAGTCCCCTGCTTTGCCAGCCATGGCCTGCGGTGCAAATCAGTCATTCTTTCCTGAAACCCCAGAGGGTGGGCAGAGCAGGGACACCCTGCCCAGGTACCCAAGAGGATGCAGAGGGTCCTTGGGAGTGCTGCTTCAATCCCTGCAGGGTATTTTTTTCTGGGCTAGACAAAAGTGTGAGGGTTTTCTCTGCCTTTGCAATGGGCAGAGCCTGCAAGTACCATGAGATGCGTCTCACCAGACAGCTGCACTAGCTCAGTTTCTCTGTCTGCTCAGCCAAATTCAGAGGATAGAGAAGAGCAGAGGAAGGTCACAGTGCCAGGACACCCCCCAGCTGATGTCTGCACACAAGACACAGTATCAGGGGAAACTCAGTGCTTGAGATGAGACCATTAGCAAGTTCACAGCTCTTCTGCTTTGGCTCCTCCAGCTCTCAGCACTCTGCTTTTAGAGCTGAGCTTGTCCAAATGTTTGCGGAGGAGGGTGGGCTGGGGAAGGGGAGCAGTGGGGTATGCAGGCTGGGAAACTCTGGGCCACATCTCAAAGTGCTTTTCCTGCCTAAGGGAGATGATGTTGTGACCTGCCACAGGGCTGGCATCAGCTTCACCTCTGGGCACCAGGATGAGAAGGAAAGCTCAGAACCATTGTGCTTGGGGAAAATATGGGCAAACTCATTGCTGGCAGTGCACTGTCCTGGGTCTCACATAGGGATGCAAAGAGCTCAGGGTACCATGCCACACCAGGCAGCCTCTAGAGGCATTTACCAGTTGGGGTCCTGTACCTGAGCCAACCTGACTTGACTTTAAAATGTCAGCCTCAAAAATCTCAATGCCTCTTGCAGGCTTCATATAGCCACAGGCCAGGGCAGGTCTGTATCACACCATCACAGGGCTCTGGGGTTTGTCTGTTGCAATGTTTCTGAACCTCTGGTGAATGTTACAGCGGGAACAGGTGTCACCAGCTGGGGAGGGATGGACCTGCTGGCATGGATGCTTACAGGAAGAGCAGGCACTACTTACAGAACCGGATGGAAAAGGTGACATTAGTTCCTGGTGAGGCACTGGATGACCTAGTGAGACACTGGAGCCCAGAGGCATGGCTCAGAGACCCCATGGCTGGACAAGGCAGACAGTCTGGGTCTCCACAGCCAGGAAGGCTCTGTGGAACTGGGAGAGGTAGAGGGGAAAGCTCCTGGGACGAGTGAGCAGAGAGTGCTCACGCGAGAGCAACCCACAGGAGCGCAGCTTGTTTACCCTGGCTGATCAGGCCTGATTGCTCTCTATAAATACACTCAGCGAGTAAACACCAGGGACGGAGAAGGATCGTTTAAACTCAAGGATGATGCTGGCATAAGAACAAATGGGGAGGCCTGGCCAGGAACACACAGAAGCTGAGGGTGGGAGCAGAGATCCTCTGGCAACTGGGAAGGTGCTGCTTTGGGTAGGGGGGTCTGGCCCTGACTGCTCAGGCAGTGCATGATGCCTGAGGGCTTGGGCTTTGTGCCAGTGGAAAAGGCATCAGCCTGGGCTGCAGTGACCATGCCCACTTGCCCTCTGAGCCACAGGAGCATGCTGGTGCCCATTGGTGGGAAAGAGCTGTGCCATGCTGCCAGAGGTCACTGTTCCTTACCCAGGGGATTTCTCCACAGCACCAGAGCTTTGCTTGGTTAAGCTGTGGTGGGCTACTCACAGTGGCTCCCCTTGGCTCCCAAAAAGCAGCACCAGGCCTGCTGGGCTGTGATCAGCAGCAGCCTTTGCAGAAACCCATGGAAGAACCAAGGTGTGAGACACAATCATCTTCCAGGCTGTGAGGTGTTAATAATTCTGTCTGGTTGGGGTAATTTCAATACTAATGTTATCAGGTGAGGCAATTGAAGAAACAAACAGCCCATAACCAAGGGAAACATTTTTTTGTGTGTCATTTTGTCTCAGCTGAGCTTGTTTCCCCAGGATGGTGAGTGTCAGACACCCGGAGCAGTTCTGTCAGATGGGGGTTGAGCTTCCATTTCCCCTGGCTACACTGGAGCCTGTCCTGACAACCCTTGAGGTC
This sequence comes from Megaceryle maxima, assembly GCA_024605025.1. NCBI lineage: Eukaryota > Metazoa > Chordata > Aves > Coraciiformes > Cerylidae > Megaceryle > Megaceryle maxima. Next base: position 10,308 of record JANHGN010016362.1, read on the forward strand.
CTGAAGCCTTGGGGAGATGAGGGCAGGTTTGGCAGGGAGGACACCTCTCTGCACCCTGAGCCCATCCCATCCTTCCTCATCCTCTGTTTGCCAAACACAGCACCTCAGCTTGACTTGAATTGCTCCATCTCCTTCACCAACCTCAGCCAGCGGCTGCCACTGCCTGCAGAACCTGGCTCGTTGCATGGAGAAGCCCAGAGCTGTCAACCCTTCCCTGAGTGAAGGTGTCGGCCCTGCTTTGCTGCTCTGACTCACAACACTGTCTGCCTCTGGCAGTGGCTGCCCGGTCACACTCGTGCCATGCAGTTGGCAGTGCCACCGTGTGCTGCCAGGCCTGATGACGGCAGCCACCTACCCCGTGTGCTGCAGCCACAGCACTAGGGGCATGGTGAGGAGAGGGGCTGGAACGTGGGGCATGGGAGGGACCTCGTAAGGGTGGTGTTATCAGGGAGAGGGGTTGCAGCCTGGGGGACTGGGAACTGTGGAGGTGGGATGCTCCATGAGTGGCTGCACTTAGCTAGGCACAGCATTTGGAGGAGGGATCCAGTGGTGGGGAGGCATAGGAAGAGTCCGGTAGGTACCAGGAGCTCCCATCAGCAGAAGGCTATGTGGGGCCTCCCCGGGTTCAGGCAGTGGGTGGTGGGGGGATGGTGGGGGGAGCAGGTGCCCTCCTCTGCCTGCACACGGCCCGGGTCTACACAGTCCCCCCCGCAGGGGATGGCCAGGTACGGCGGGGCTGGAGGGGGTATGCAAAGCATAGTCTGGGGGTGACAGCCCTTCTCCTGCCATCCCTCCCACATCGATGTCCCCTCCCTCCTCAGCCCTGCGGAGAGGCAGTCTGGGGCCGCGCCTCTCAGCCTTTCATCTTGCACCCGCATCCCGCTCCGCATTCTGCATCCCATCCCGCATCCTTCCCTGCATCCTGCATGCGGCATCTCGGATCCCCGCATCCCGGCAGCCGCCGCCCCGTTACATAAGCCGGCGGCCCCGGGAGGCTCGGCCGGGCCGCGGCCGCCGCTCACCCCTCGGGACGGGCCCCGCCGGCTGCCCCTGCGCGTGCGCGGGGAGGGGGGGAACACCCACGCGCATGCGCCTCGGGGCGGAAGAGCCGGCGCGTGGCCGCGCCGCTGGGCGCGAAGGCAACGCGGGCGCTGATTGGCTGAGAGGAGCTGAAGGCGGGAGAGCGGGAACCGGCCTGGCCGTTCGCTGAGGGCAGCGCGGCCTCGCAGGGGCTGAGGAGCGGCAGGTCTGGACCCCCCGGCCTGAAACTCTGACCCTGCCCCACGGCCTCAAACTCTGCCCTCCGACCCTGCCCCACGGCCTCAAACTCTGCCCTCTGACCCTGCCCCATGGCCTCTGACCATAGAAACATAGGACAGTGGGGGCTGGAAGGGACCCCTGGAGACCATCGAGTCCAACCCCCCTGCCAGAGCAGGCTCACCCAGGGCAGCCCACACAGCAACAGATCCAGGGGGGCTGGAAAGTCTCCAGAGGATCCTCCACCCCCTCCCTGGGCAGCCTGGGCCAGGCTCCGTTGCTGTCCCGGTGAAGTTTCTCAGTGAGGTGGGTTTTTTCCCCATGTTTCAGCTTCCTACCATCACCATCCAGTGTTTCCCTGTCCCTCTTAAACCGGGGAGCCCAGAACTGGCCCCACCACTCCAGCCATGGTTGCACCGGTGCAGAGGGGGGAGAATCTCCCTGGACCCGCTGCCCATGCTCTTCTTCACACCTCCCCCCCCAGCAGCCCATTGGCCTCCTGGGCACCAGGGCCCATGGCTGGCCCGTGGAGAACCAGGACGCCGAGAGCCCTCAGCCCCCCGGGTGTCCCCCAGCCTGTGCTGGTGCGAGGTGGAGCTCCTGCTCCACTCAGGACTCTGTGCCCCGGGGGGTTTGCTTTGCCCAGCTCTGCTGCCTGTGCAGCTCTCGCTGGATGGCAGTGCAGCCTCCAGGGTAGTGGCTGCTCCCCCCTTGCCCTGCAGCATCGGGGGTCCCTCTGTCCAGGTGTTGAGTTGATGAGATGTTCACCCCTGCCCCATGGCCTGCCCCATAGCCTGGCCCTTGGCCACCCCCCAGCCCTGCCCTATAGCAGCCCCACTGCCCCCCCATCCCTGACCCACAGCAGCCCCATAGTCCCTACCCAGCCCCATAACCCACATCTGTCAGCCTGCCCCATACCCCCCGCCCCCCCCCACTGTACCCCACAGGACCCCACAGCAGCGAGCACACCCCGGGGGGGGGGGTGGGGGGGGTCACAGGGGGGGGGGTGGGGCAGCCCCACAGCGCTTGAGCATCCCTGAGCCTGTGATGGGGGGGGGGGAGAAGATCCCCCTGGACACCCCCCACCCCAGCAGCCCCTTTGTTTCCTCCAGCCGCACTCGATGGGACACGTACAGCCCCCCCATTCTATGGGGCTCAGCCTCGGGGGGGCTGAGCCCCCCCAGTCGCTGCCGGTGGAGGGCTACGGTGGGCGCGGGGGGGCCGTGCTGGGGCGGGGGAGCTGGAACTACTTTGGCACTGTCAGGCGGCGGAGCGGCCGGGGCTCATGGTGAGGGCGCGGGTGGGCGCCGGGACCCCCCACCCCCCCCAACTTTGCCCCCTATTCCTCCTCTCTTTGGGGAGGGGACTCCATCTGCCCAGTGTAGCAACAGCACAACTCCCCCCCCAATTCCCGCCCCTCACCCCCCCCAATTCCTCCCCCCCATTCCCACC